>JAVGVS010000195.1:0-303125 GCA_032718565.1 Distichodus sexfasciatus | reverse complement strand
GTCATATCGCTCAGCCCTAATTAAAATAGAGTAAAATAAACATGCACCCATACAGAAGGAACGAAATGGTTAGAGAGCAGAAAATAAAAATATAGACCATAAGAACTTTACCCCATTATGTAACTGTATTTCATTCGGCCTCTTATGTATGCAGAAACGCCACATTTATCTTCAGTTATACAAGAAGGAAAGCACTGCAGCTGTTCCTGTTATTGCACATCCGTGGAGCCTGCACTTTGTATAAATGATTTGACCCTGAGGGCTGCGCTAATGATGTGGGGACATGGAGGAAGCTCAGGGCACACTGCACATTGTGTGTGCGAGTGTGTGTGCATGGACGCAGGGGTCTTAGATGTAGCTATTTATGTATGTGTGTGGATGTGTGGATGTGGATGTATATATATATATATATATATATATATATATACACACACACACAAATATATATTTAATTAATTCTAATTGCTTACTTTGGTTAAATACTACAGTTTAGATTTACAGGTTTATGTTTTAAAACATGTTGCACTTGCATAATAACGCAATAAATAATTAATCTTGAAAACAGTAAGATAAATGAATAAATGAATAAATAAATGTTCACCTTCTTGCTGATTAATAGCGTTTTCCCTGGCGATAGCCTGTTTTACAGCTTCTCGAACAAATAGAAGGCTCCAGAGTGAGGATTCGTCCTCCAGCAGAACGATATTTAACGTCACCTGTGAATTTCGGCACTTTTCCACGTCGATACCCAGCGACAAGACCAGCAGAACCGAGCCAAAACCCAGCCCAAAAACGCTCCACATGTCGTTCAAAATAATCTGTGACTCATAAATCTCCCGAATTGTAACTTGTCTTAAGGTCTTTTCCACTCCTTTATCATCACGTTTTATTCTTGGAGAAGAAAACTTGTCTTGGGGATAATGAGGTCGGTTCCTCAATCAAGGTCAAAAACGCCCAGTTCTGAAGAAATCCACAAGTCCGGCATAATGGAGCAAATATCCGCTTATTTCAACAGTATCTCAATATTTGAGGCTTATTTACAAATTGTTGATTTTTTATTGTTTTGTTTTTTGTCCTAGGGGAAATCTCGTGCTCGCGCGCGCGCCGCAGTTCGGTCTCGAGCTCGTCTCGCGCGTTAATCAACAACTTTCACACACACCGACGTCATGACGAGGGGAAACTGCGGACAAACACCTTTCTTCATCCGTTTCTATTCCGTCTTTTCGTTTTTCTTGTTTAATTTAGTCTGTGGAGTTAAGTTTGGTCTCATTAAAGCATTTTTAAAAATTAATAATCCTGATTTTAAATGCTGTAAAAAATAAAAAAATAAAAACTCGTTGCATTGTCAATAAACAATATTTTTCATGCATTTAGTTTTACACCAAATTGTTGTAAATTATACAAACAGGCAAAATCTCGTTTGAGACAATTTTGAGGCAGAATTGTATCTCAAATATAGTCATAACAATTGGTTTTGAATTCTTCCCAGGGAAATTGCAAAGGAGAGGTAGGCGGTGGAGAACAGGTGGCGATCTAAGCCTGGATCAAAGAGAGCAAAGGTCTTACAGGGCTGTAAACGAACGAATAGTGTGAGACTGAAAGATTGTATTATAAAAGTGAAAAGACCGACTGGTCATAAAACTGATTGCCAGATGCTGATGGCCTGTTTTTTAACTTCTCAGTTTCTAGAAAGAAATTAGTGATCATGCATAGATAATGAATAGTGCATTCAAGAGATGTGTTATTGATCAGAAGATACAAGGAAGATATTTTTTTTATTCTGCAGAAACTGCAACAACAAGCATTGCTGCAAGACTTTGTCATGATGGGATTTGCAAATACTGATCAGTATAGAAATAAACAGATCAATAACATTTTCCAATCAATCTGTTCCTTGTTGGGTCAAAATCTCATCATATTTCTGTAGTAAGTATAATAAGAATGCTTTCAAACTAGCATCTGGTGCCATCACACTCACATCTAATTCACATCTAAGCCTAACCATAACCAGTCCTCACATTAAAAACTGTCTCATCATTAAGGGTTTCTAATCATTTAGGCCCCTAAATGAATAATGATTGGAAACCCTGAGATTTGCCAGATTTTTGTGTGATGGTATCCAGATGCTATTCTGAAAGTTATAGTTATCATTACTTAACAAATCTAAGACTTTACCCAGACAAGTGGTAAATTTAGTCAGATATGTTCAACTATAGGTCTATTGATTTGTATATTGATCAGATGTCAATCTGATGTCAATCTGGTCTCAACAAACCACCTAAAAACTGCACAAAAGTTAAGAACTTGTCTTGACCAGTCAGATAGTGTAATACTTTGTCTGTCTCAGATTGTTATCTTAACAGATAATAGATAGCAGGTGAAAATATGGAATTGGGGAAATTTTATTTTTTTGCTTTACCATGTTGAACGATAGACATCAAATTAGACCCAAACAGAAATCACCTGCTCTTATGGAGTGTGTTTGATGGAGTGTGACAGATGGGGCTGAATGAGGGGTGTGATGCAAGCAAATGTTTGTAAAAAGATTGTTCTCTTAAAAGATAATCCTGAGGTTTAGAGGTTTCCTCAATATCTAAAGCTTCAGTAAAATACTACATGATGTATGTACATGAGCCCAACTTAAATAACACAATCAAAAAACTAAGAGAAGTAATAGTTAGAGTATATGGAGTTAGAGTACTGGATAGATTTATCAATTTGGTGAATACAGGAAGAGAGAGTGAGAGAGTTAATATTTAACAACTTACTGTTTCTATCTATCATCTAGTTCCTCATTTACAGTGTCACCTCTTATCTATTAACAAAACCTACATGTTGCTCATTAGCACATTTAAAGTTCTATGTAACTAGAATTGACCAAAATCAACAAAAAATCTACTCTAGTCCAGATATCATATGGAACTAATGTGAGATGTATGTTTGTTTGAACTCCTTGATTTAACAAAAAAAAATATCCTGAAAAGCAGGATTTCTTCGACACTCATTTGACTTAAATTAGCTGTCTAAATAATAAACAGTTCTAAACTGAGAATATGATGGTCTTTATATGGTCTGAATGACATGTCTGATGATGACACATTAATTGATGAGGCCTGTAAAGTTTTGCACAAATCTCTATGACTGATGACATGACCACAGGATCATTATTTTATCTATCTTGGTTAGCAGATGTAACCACATAAAATACCAGCTACTTTTTGGATTATAGTTGAAAGTTTCGTTTCGAAGCAAAGGTGTTTAATAATTCGTGAATACATTGTGTCACATTTCCAAATAGATGTGTTTGAACATGATATAATACCTAATATTTAAAAGAATGGTGGTTTAAATTGTGGGAATGATCACAACATATTTTATCAGAACATTAGCCTATGTGGAATATTGGTCATTATTAGTTTCGCAGTGATATGCGTAGCTGCTATTAGCTCAGTTCCTTGACGCTTGTACCGTGTGTCTCACTATTGATTTTTTTTTGCGTTATGTTACTTTCGCCAGCAGGTGTCGCTAGCAGATATTGTGTTGAATGAGAGCTTCTAGCAGTTAGGCTTTTACAGAGTTGCAGGCTTAATTTTGCCATCAGTTCCAGAATTTATTTAATTTCTATACTCTTAACACATTAAAGTCATGATAAATTACTATCAAACATTTCTTTTTACCACAAAACAAACCTAACCTAAGCTTCAGTCCATGTTCTTAACATAAACAAAATAAAAACAATTTAACAATAAAACAAACAAACAAAAAAATATATAAAAAGAAGATATCTTTAATTAAAAGTACAAATGGGGTATAAAGAAAAGTAAATGGGTCAAAATGAAAAATGCAAGTATTGCACTTATAAATATGAACCTGATTAATAGGTTAAATAAAAGGACCATGCCGTTCTTACCTTGTTTTAGCTTTAAATATTTTTCTTATTGAGCTATTACATACTGTAAAATAAACATCAATCATTTTTAGTTTTAACTTTAACATTTGAACAATTAAAGACGGGACATTCGCAGCTTGCTTTTGCTTTTACAAAATTCAAAGTCAAAGTAAACTTTATTGTCATCTCTTTATTATACATGTACTTAGTGAGACGAGACAACGTGGCTCCAGTTTCTACAGTAAAAACAAATAAAGCGCATTCAGTAAGAAATACATCAATGCAAATAAGTCACATAGTGTAAGCAAAATAGATATACATAGACTATCAAATATAAAGACTTTATAGTTTAAACTAGAGATAGGAAAAGAGACAATAGTTACATGAGGAATTCAACTACAATCTAGGCCTTGGAATTTCTATTTGCGTCGGATGTGCATATGGTCTATAATCATAAAATGCATTGAATGTATTATTTATTATTGATTTACATTTATTTCTATATACATTGACACAATGTTTTCATTTATTCATTCATTTATGACATAAGAAATAAACCTTTCGTCAGTTTCTGTGCATTGAGAGACGTAAAGGAGCCGTGTGTATTTAGCATAGTTGCATTTACACTATACAGCCACAAGGGAGCGATAAACCCTTTAGAAAAAATATCAGCAGCTCGCTGCTGCCCCGTAGTGGAGGGAACTGTAATAACGTCTCTCTGGCTTACAGCACGTACACACCACGCTGCTCTGTGCATATATTTCTTCAAGAGAACCTGCAATTCAGCACATTATTTGGGTCTTATCTAATCTGAAAGATTTAACTCACTTATCCACATCTTTTTGGTCACGTTCCGTGTTTATCGCTGTATATATGCTAACCTAAACTTCAATTTAACAATCAGTTAGCATTGAATGAAATTATTTCGTAACACGTTTCTGATGTTCTACTTCTTAGATCTGAACTCCTAAAAACAACGATTTGCGCAAGAGTATTGATTATTAATCATTACAGGTTGATTCTACAACTGTGTTTGGCTTCCATGTCCTCTAGGTGAAAGGTCAAAAACTCGTTCTCACACACAGTCAGTGTCAATGCGAAAACGTTACCGGTGGGCCGCGTCCCATTTTTTCATGATTCAGTGCTAAATAGTGCGTAAGTACCGAACGCTCCGGTAGGCGTCTTGTAAATTTTGGAACACTACTTCGCTGCGATAGTACGCTGTTTTGGGGCGTGTCCTATGTTTAGGCATCTTGCCGCTCGGCCGCGCCCCCTTTTCACCACGTGACTGGACCTTCGATTATTCATTGGCTAACGCGGACACGCGTAGACACCGTGGCAATAGAAAATGCATGTGTTAACACGCAGCGCGAGAGCGATTTACTACGAACTGCACGAGACATGCACGAGCCAAGTCATTCTTAAATATTTCTATTTTATTGCTTTTAATTGTTTCGTTTTAACGAAGGAAGTGCGACTCTATCGTTTCGTTTTTGCTCGTAAATTAGCGTAGAAATTTAATTCATTTAAATTATTTATTCCTAGTTATTTGTAGCTTTATTTTTACTCTAGTTTTTAGTCTATAATTGCCGTTTTTTGCTAGAAAACGAGATGGATTCCAAACGCCTCTCTGCGGACAGGAATATTTTGTGTTTATTTGACGTGGACGGAACGCTGACACCGCCGAGAGAGGTATGGAGACGAAACATTGCACACTTTGGTTTTAAGGCGCCACACACGAGCGTTTATTATTATTGTTTTATAATAATTGCAATCAGTTGTTTTTTGGAGTACTGGGTATGGAGTATCATCCTCTTATCGTTCATTCGTAACCCCTTCAACCTTTTATGCCTTTATGTAACGTCATTTATCTCTATTTCTAGCACGGATCCTTCTTCTGTACACAGTGTGTGTGTGTGTGTGAGTGAGTGAATGCGTTCACTGTGATCTCTTTCAATGGTTTCGTTATGTCTTGCAATTTCTGTCTGTTCGCACTCTGCTTCCATTTGTAGTTTTGCTGTGGAGAAGGGGAAACATAATGGGGGCATTTATCCACTAAAAGCGATGTTAAATCACATTTTGGCTGAAAACAATAATGAGACACTTTACTTACACATTCCGGTAACGAACACAACAGCAGAGAAAGGTTACAGGTCTGAATATGAGACTTTTAACGTATTGACGTCAACATTTCATATAGTTCTCTCACGTCTAGATCTGAAGACTTAACATTGTTTTTGTCACGTACATGTTGCAACAATGTAGTGAAATGTAAGCAAAATATTTAGTTAAAGACTAATTGAGCTTTAAAATAAAAACATATATAGAAATATAGATATAATTCCCAAAAATATTCATTTATATGCTCAGTTAAGTATGTCATTTAAACAGATTTTAACATTTTATTGATGGTGCTTATTTCTTGTTTGTCCCATATGAGTATGAATATTATAGAAAGTGTGCAAATGAATTTAATGTATGATTTCTGTCTGTCTTCCATCTTTTTTCCTTACATCTCTTGATTTGTGGATTTATTTCATGTATTCCTTTCTGTGAGGCAAATTTGGTTCAAGAAAATTATTATTCTAGCCTAGGGGTTTCTTGCCTCTTTAACATGCATTTCTAGGATGATCTCAAATTGAATGCATCCCTTACATTACAAGGCATTAGTCCTGTTTGGATTGTCTGACCATTTATTTCAAGTTCCACTTCTTTATGACAAACCAGTGCGGTTCAGTACTAGTGACTGGGTGATAAAACTGTAGCCATAGTTTGCATTGTTAAGTTTAATGGTGTTGTGATGTGTAGATGCATCACCTGTCTGAATAACATCATTTTTCTCTATTTAACAGGGATCCACCTTAATGTATGATTAATACTGTGGAAATGGTGATACATGCAAGTTATCACGTCTCAAAGCAGTTGTAGGTTGTTATTGTATGTGCAGGACACAGACTAACACTGTCTTGTTTCCCATCATATGATTCATTGAGTCATCAGAATATTTCATATGACTTTGGCAAGACTCTGATTTGGATTGTAATCATACTGGATGCAACAAACTGGAAACATTGCAAAATGATTCAGCCTTCAGACTCTTTTAATCTCTAATCAACGCTTTTTCTGCAAGATACAAAAGGAAAACTGGTTCTCATTTTCCATGACTAAGCTACAAGATTAGGGTTTAAGGGTTCTTGGCTAATGTTCAAAAAGGAATAGTTCACTCCCAAAGAAGTCTGCTGATTTTTTTATGATTATTTTTATTTTTGGTGCAAATGCACTCCACTACAGAATCACCACTGACATTCTATTTAAGTAGAGCTATAGAAGTCATTTGGCTAAAAAGTGTATTTACATATTGTAGTATTTATTGCAAGAAAAATATTTCAATGTAAAAAAGATTTACGCAGTCCTAGTTTGAACCCGTCTCTGTGGTGCAGTAGTTCTCGATCTTTGCTGTAAACGCTCTAATGAATGTGTGTTAAATGTTGTGTTAAATGCATGTAGACGGCACACAGATGATGCTAAAATCCAGATCTATTACTGGTAGTTTGTCATTTTAATGTTGCATATTGTCATTAATTGCTTTGAAGCGGTCAAACGTCCACACGTTGTGGCAAGTATTTAGCTGAAAGAGGTAAAGTAGGTAACCGAGGTGCTGGGTCGATGTGGTGTTATGTAACTATGGAGCTTAATGAACAGCCTTCATTCTTTCTCTCTCTCTCTCTCTCTCTCTCTCTCTCTCTTTCTCCAGAAAATTGATCCTCAGTTGGATGCATTTTTTCAGTCCCTGAGAAACAAAGTGAAAATTGGAATAGTTGGCGGGTCTGACTACTCTAAAATCGCTGAGCAGCTTGGGGAAGGAGATGACGGTGAGATCCATCGTTCTCTCTCTCTCTCTCTCTCTCTCTGTCCCCACAGCCTACACACACAATGCCTAACCAGACCCCCACAACCATCTCTAAGTTGCATATAAAAAGATTAGTCAATGAGATGAATCAACAAAAAGCTCAGAAATCCAGTCTAAGATCTCATATCGTTTTATAATCAAATTAGAGATATGAATAACTAATGTAAATGCCTTAAAACAGTATCAGATCAAATAAAAAAGATCACACACAGTATTTGCAAGTGTAATTAATATCAATAAAATTATAGCATATGCATATTAACTGTAGTTCATGTAGTCACATCTGTGCTAACTTAACCTGTCCATATTCATATTTATTTATTCATATCAATTCCATTGCTGGTAGCATGAGATCTCAACAAAGGAAAGAGAAAGAAAGAGTGAGAGAGATGTTGGTCAGTCTGCTGATTGTAACATCTCTAGACAGAAGGCCCTGACCCTGCCAAAACAAGCAGACACCCAAACTCGTAGAATATGCAGACGCTTAGAGATTGTAGAGATGCCTGTTTTCTGATGATTATCTTTTTTTGCCTTTCCCTTTGAACATACGTTTCCCCCTGTTTTAGTGCTGCAGACTCCATTAGACAGGGTCTATGTTTGCACCTCTCCAGCTCTCAACATTTATAAACCAGACATCTTAGAACAATGAGTTTGGCCCAAGAGGTCTGAATCAGGGAATCACAAGATTACGAAACACTTAAGTCAGCAGTAAAACCTGTTATAGACTAGACACATGCAATCGCAGTGACACGGTACCTCAGTGGTACCTCCACTGGTACCTTCACTGGTCCAGAACTTGACTCTGCGATCCTCTGATCATGGGGCCAACTCCCTAACCATTACACCCCCCAACTACCCCAAATTTAAAAATGGATCAATTTAATAATCAGCTACACATTTTACTTCCATTATTTCAGCTACCGTGATATGAAAACAACATTCTTTGATTCTTATCATAGCCTCACTATTTTGATCATGATAATAAACACATTCAAAACGTTTTTTACACTTGTGTCACATTTTGTATTTTCTATCATATATTAAATGCTTGAAATGTGAAGAAACAGATGTTCATCGTCCGAACAGCATCCAGCATGAGTCTGATCCGATCAGATTCGATCCATCGGCCATGTCCACTCACGTTCAATAGCAAGACGTGAACACACATGCTTAGAACTCACATTACACTCACATTTATAAATGTTTTTAGAATGAACTTATGCCGAAAATCAAGTGACATAAACAAAGCAACTTGTTGCTTGAGATTGTGGTAAAACAGGCACTGTTAGGCCCGGAGAAGGTTGAACACCACACTGACATTTTCCTATTAGGGAGAAGCTGGTGTTTAGTATTAAGGCCAAGAAGACAAAAGTGTTCAGATGGTCACAGTCAGAGGAGGACAAAGAGATTAGAAAGATCTGGGTCAAGTTATGTGAGTTAATCTGACAGGAACCGTCCTCTAGGAAGATGGACTGTGTTCTATGAAGCATCAGGGAAGATAATTTAGGTTAGGTGAAGTTATAAAACTGTTCTAAACAGATGCTAATGTAAAAAATATTATGTGTTGTATCAGGACCAAAACGTACTGTTCATGATGCAATTCAGGCTGTTAATGCTTTTATTGGAGTGTCAGATCTGAGTATTGACTGGTCATTTCTATGTTTGCTCAATAGTCCATATTGACTTCTTTGCTGCTGTTAATTGCTGTGTTTATTATGTAACGGTGTGTACACTGGGCTGTGCAAATGTTTGACTGAGCTCTCATCTCCATCTTTCTGCAGTTATACACAAGTTTGACTATGTGTTTGCTGAAAACGGCACAGTGCAATATAAAGATGGCAAACTGCTGTCCAAACAGGTGAGCTGGAATAACTGTGTGTGTGGATGTGTCTGTTCTGAATTCCCTGAAGTGCAGCAGATGGTTTTCTCCTACCTCACCACACACACTAAATCCAATGCTAAAATGCAGTGTTTGACTGTTTCACCATAAATACTCACATGTACATAACGATTAACTTCAAGGTAAGTGGCTATAAATCAAAGTCAAAGTCAACAATGAGTCAAATCTCATTTTCTCTGTTGTAATTATTTGCGATACATTTCTGTTCCATTATTCCCTGTTGCAACTTTGTGCTGTAGCTCTGCTTTTTATAAAATTACTTTCTGCGGTAACTGTGTAATAACTGCTGTTACTATGTGTCTCAATTTACTCTGAGTCTCCTGTTACTTTGCAGTGACTTGTTGATACTCTGCAGAAACTCTGCTGTTACTTGAGAGTAACTTTGCAGATTCTCTGCTGTAACACTTCCATAACTGTGCTGTTACTGTGTAGTAGTTCTGTAGTTACTTTGCTTTTATTCCATAGTTACTCTGCATTAACTCTGTTTTCACTTTACAGTAACGCTGTTGTTACTCTGTAATAGCTCTGCCGTTACTGTCAAGTTCTGTTTTACAGTAACTCTGCTTTTACTTTACTGTTACACTGAAGTTACACGGCTGTAATTCTCAGTTGCTGTGCTCCAACTCGGTTACTCTGCAGTAAATCTGTGTTACTGTGCAGTGACTTGTTATTCTGATGTTACTCTAGAGTAACTTGGAGGGCTCTCTGCTGTAACTCACCAGTTACTCTTTTATAATTCTGCAGGCACAATGTAGTAGCTCTGGTTTGACACTGTGGCTATTCTACAGTTACTCTGCTGTTACTCTCAAGTTACACTAGTGCTGGGCGATAAAATGATCTCAATATTTTATCGAGAAAAATGTGATGATGATAACGATGACAAACGTAAGCTATAAAATTCGATCACACTTGTTTGCCCACTATGCGATAGCGCCTTGAGATAGACAGTATCTTTAGCCAATCATGTAGCTTGGCATAATGCCAGCACAACAGCCAGTCGCGGCCAATGAAGCAAATTTGCCCACAGCAACGAAAAAGCCGCGTGGTAAACATTAGTAAAGTGGTCGCGTGCCGAGATACACTTAACGTTCAGAGCGCTTATCTATGGAAGGCCATTGGGGCCAAAACGTCTACTTTGACGTCCGTGTTAACACGTCGAATTGTGACGTGTTAACACGTAAAAAAATAACATCTTCACACGTACATTTTTTATCGTGTTAACACGTCCGAACGTCTTAATACATCATAAAACTACGTGTTAACACGTCGAATTTGAACGTCTTATGTACCTTTAATGCAGCTATGCTGTTGGTTGGCATCAATGAACACACCCCTTTTGACGTATGGGGCTACGTATGCAAGTACATGCCCTGTACGTTGTAGTCACGTGACCGATACGTTGTAATCACGTGGACTTTACGTTCCGGTCATGTCAGTCTTACTTGTAATTACGTTTAGACTACGTGTGCATTACGTGTCTTAAACGTAGCTGTGACGTTGTATTCGGCACAGTCCATTTGTTGTAGGGGTGAATCGCGGGATTATTGAATAATAATAAAAAAAAATAATAATAATAATGAAGAATGTATTTAAAAATAAAAAATGAGGATATAAAAAGGATTCTATTCTTTTTATTATTTCTTTTTTTTTTAATTGACTATAGTCTTTTACGACCTGGTTATGGGACCGATCGGGCAGCAACATGGCGGCTTTCCGGTCGGAGCCGATCGGGTAGCTTGCACACATCAGGTACTGACAGGCACTTTTGCATGTATTGTTCCTGTGTTGCAGTATTAAACTATTTTAAAATGCAAAATACACACTTTATTTTTTCCCACGTATTTTAAACAACTATAATAGTAATAAAAAAGAACTGTAATTGTAATACATTAGTTTCACTGCAGGATCCGCTCTTGAAAAGGGCCTACCCTACACTGCCATCTAGTGACTGAGGAACATTTTTCTCTTCTTGCAATGACTGTCTGCAGGGCTTCCCCTCAAGAACCGATAAAGTGGTAGCACCCAATTTTATACACGTAGTTTTATGACATGTTAAGACGTTCGGACATGTTAACGCATAAAAAATGTACGTGTGAAGATGTTAATTTTTTATGTGTTAACACGTCACAATTCGACGTGTTAATACAGACGTCAAAGTAGATGTTTTGGCCCCAGTGGCCTTCCATACAATTTGACGTGTTAACACGGACGACAAAGTAGACGTTTTGGCCCCAATGGCCTTCCATACCTATCATGGGCTTGACGCGTCCGCTGAGCATGTCGTCATAAATTTATGAGTTGCAGTACCAGCAAAAATTGGGGCGGCAGGCAGTGTGTTAGTGTTGCCACATGACGTCAGCAATGTTGTTTACCATCAACACGGCTGAACGGTTTCGCCGTCTTTTTTGCAGCTTTGAAACATCCGAATGCGAATAATTTTTTATCTTTTTCCCCTCATTTCACAGCAAAATGTTTTCTCACACTGCCGCTTTCTACTTCTTTCCATTCTTCTGTCACTTAACGACGGACTGCACGCTTTTATGGTGTACACTGCCACCTGTTGGAGTCCTCAAGATTAACAAAAAGTATGCGCGCAAATATAGTCAGTACCAGGGTTAGGGTTATGCGCGCAAATATAGTCAGTACCAGGGTTAGGGTTATGCGCGCAAATATAGTCAGTACCATGCTCGCGTAGCAGCAGCATCCACAAGCGCACCCGTCACATAGCGTAAAGTGTATCGCGGCCCTAAGAAAAGATGTCGGGCAACCAGGACACTGCGGTGAGTGAAGAAGGGGATGAAAATGCAGGGTTTCCCGCAGCGCTTTAAAGTTATGGCGGCTGCTTTGACAACAAATGCGTCCCGCCTTGACTACGTCCGCCCGGGGAAATAAATAATAAAATATCAACGTGAAAGTACCCGATGAGGCTTTTCGTAACTTAGCAACAACAAGCACCGAGAAAGCCTCTGGAAGTGAGGTGTTGACAGCTCACTTTTCCCGTTCTTTGGCAGCGGCTATTTTTAAAACAAATCCTGTGAGTGCTAAATGCCTTAAGCGGGAAAAAAATATGTCGGTGGAGACTTTTTTGCAGCAGTGCTCAGAGCACTTCAAGCAGAAATTTGTTGAAAATTATTTGTTTAATATTGTTTGATTATTTTCACTTGTTCATTCAGTCTGTATAAGAATCAAAAAACACAATATGACAGTATATCGTGATAATTATCGAAATCGATCAGTATGCCAAAAAATATTGTGATGTTTTTGTTCATATCGCCCAGCTCCAAGTTACACTGTAGTTGCTTTACAGTTAATCTGCTGTTTCTCTCCTGTTACTCAGTGGTTACTCTCTGTAATGCTGTAGTTAGTCTTCTATTAATCTCTTTAACGCAGTGACTCTCATGTAGATATGACTAAACTCTGCTGTAACTCTCTGCTGTGTTGCAGGCGATTCAGAACCAGCTGGGTGAGGAGCTGCTGCAGGATATTATCAACTTCTGTCTCAGATACATGGGCCTGATCAAACTGCCCAAGAAACGGTGAGATTCCACACCAATTTCATTTTGCATGCACTTTGTTTACAGCTTTATTTATTGTCCTACAATTGCAAAAGTCTCCCACCAGGACACGATACCGTCAATGTTGTTGTCTTTAGAGACAGTACAGGACACCCGAACTGTTTCAGATTACGCATCTTTAGTCATATTAGTTTTCTGAACTAAAAAGTTAATGTGTTCAAACTGTTTCAAACGCTGTGGTTTGTAGGAGCTTTGAGTGAAGGATTTGTTGTGCTGCCTCAGACATGTCATGTGAATGTTTTTCCTTCACCAGAGGCACTTTCATTGAGTTCCGTAACGGAATGCTGAACATCTCCCCCATTGGACGGAGCTGCACACTCGAAGAGCGAATTGAGTTCGCTGAAATTGACAAGGTACAAATATTTTATGTTTTCAGTCGTATTTATTTGCCATAAATGTATCTGCCATTGGATTAATTTCCTAAAGCTAATGAATCTCCTAAAGGTAGAGAAAAGTATTCATTTAATACAGAGCCATAATGAATGTATCACTATATATGTATATATTTGTCCACCAGTTTATTACGTGTTATAAATTCTACTCCTTCACCTCTCCCACACAGAAAGAGAAGATCAGGGAGAAGTTTGTTGCCGCCTTGCAGAAGGAGTTTGATGGAAAAGGGCTGAGATTCACCAGAGGTGAGCAATCAGCAATAGCACTCAATCTCATCTCACTCAACTCTATAAAAATATCTTTTGATTGTGCCTTTGTCGCGGACCGGTAAATGTGCCACTAAAGCAATCATGTGCGAGGTGCTGTCCTCAAGCACTGCTTCCTGGCTGCTGCCAAAAAAGCTGCCCACTGCTCCGTCACGGATAGGTCAAATTTAGAGGTCACTTTTTTGTTGCGGCAAAACAATACCATATGCTGATTTAGCACCATCACTTCCATTCATATCAAATCACAAGAAGTAAATATATGAAATAGACTTAAATATCATTTGACATGTTTATTCCTGAGCTCAACCAGACAATCTTCCCTTTTATTAAAAACAGACCTCCTCTTCTATATGACATGATATTAGAATATGTAAGATGTCTGATGTTTTTTTATTATGGATCGATGCTCTGTGCTTGTTGATTATCGCATCCCTGTTAGACCACCACTTAGTCTCTCAGTTTTGAGTTTTTGTGTTAGTTCTCAGGACAAAAGTCAGTCTGTGTCCTGAAGCGTGTGATTGTCGTCACAAGTCTGACTGGTCTCTCCCTGTGCCTCACTGGAGCCGACTGAGTGTTTGTCTGCTCTTAGTGCATTTGGACGGTTAATGATCTGTGAAGCGTTTCCCCGCACCGGCACGCTCTCACCAAACTGTTTTTCTTACCAAGTCTCTGGGTGTACAGAGCGCACGTACACACTCCCAAACAGGCACACACACAACGCCGAGCCATTACGGATGATAACAGAAAGCTGTATAATGCAGCAGAGGAAGCAAACAACAGTGATAAAGAGTTCAGTGATCCTTCACACACATAAACAGGATGAATGGGCCGTGTGATAATCACTGATTGATTGATGCTGTAGTTGGATCTATTACGCAGAAGGGACACCAAGGGCCTGTTTACACATATGCAGATATTTTTATAGACACATTTTTTTGTGTAAACGAAATGCCCAAACTTATAAAAAATATGTTTATAAAAATATCTACATACATGTAAACAGACCCTTAGAGAGATACTGTTTTTTTCTTCTCACCTTTACTTTGTCCTTACAAAGCCACAAAAACCTGACAAATTTCAGGTGACAAATAAACTTAAACATCAGTGCAGATTTATACACGAGATCAATTTACAAAGCTCATCATTAGGAAATTCAGCTAAAACAGTTTTTTATGAAACTTTGCAACATGTGTACGTTGTCATATAAAATATTTATCTACTTTTTAAATTGTTTAATTAGATGCAAATGTAGCAGAATTAAGCTATATGGAATAAAAAAAAAACAAATTTATTTTAAATAAGAGGAAAAAAACCCTTACATTATTACAACATGATATAAACTCTCTGTTCTCACATTAGCTTCTCACATCAAACCCGAAGCGTTTCTATAAAGCACTTTTTACTCATGAGGACTGGCTCACACTTACAGGAATGTCCACACAAAGCCAGAATTCTGACAAATGTGAACAGGGACAGATGTGGGACATCATAGGCATGTCAGTTGACAACATCAGTTTTCCTGTACTTTAGGGAACAATTGGGTCTATTTAAGTGAAGTGGATGATTATTTGTCATTGTGGGCACAGCACAGGACAGCACACATTGCACCACAACAAAACCTCTTCCCGTCCGGGATTCAAACCAAGCACCTTCCAATCACAAGGCCAATTCACTGACAATTACACTAGCAACTTCTCCAAATATACCTAAATATCTATACCTCAATGAAAGAGAACATGAAAGTGATTATTTGTCATTGTGAACGCACTACAGCACACAGTGCACCATGACAAAATGTGACCTCTGCATTTGACCCCTCCGTGAAGGAGCAGTGGGCAGCTTTTGGCAAAGCCCTTGGAGCACTGCTTGGAAACAGTAATTTGCTCATGTGTACCTTAATGGTATCTATCACGGGGGGCAACACCCTAACCATTAACACTAACAACTGCCCGAAATATACCCAAATGGACATTACATAGACATAATGGTGGACAAACCTCACCCTAAAAATAACTTGGATGAAAATCAAACTTTTCTGCTCTTTCTTTAACAAGTTTTTAAATTTAATTTTGTGCAAACGTCTTACAGTGATGCAATTTTTCATCCTGAAAGTTAGGTCCAGGACCTTTGCAGGTATGCTGGTGTAGAGTCTAAAATTTGTCCCCAAAATAAGTCTAGGTCACACACACTCCCACACACACAGAATAAAATCCTTCCAGTTTTCTTGTGTGATTGTGTCAACAAAGCTATAAAACACTCCTCCTTATGATAAACAACAATAACTCTCTCTCTCTCTCTCTCTCTTACACACACAGAGTTCATGTGAGGACTTGCATAATGTCCATAATCCTCACACTAACGCGAACATCAGTGAGCCAAGAGCAACCACAAAAAGCCAAAATCACATTTTTCAGATTTGCTGAAATTAAACTTGGGTCCTCACCAGTGTACAAATACACAGGTGTGTGTGTGTGTGTGTGTGTAAACACGCAGTCTGCTTTTCTTATTGTTGGGTGGAGCGTTGTGTGTGGTGGTGGCGTGGAGGAGTCGGAGGCGTGGGGGGAAACAGAACGATCTGATTGGCCAAGGCCGTAGCAGCTGTTGGTTGACTAGCACTAAAGCATTGCTGCAATAAGGTCACTGAGAAGGAGGTGATTTAATGTTTCACTGTGTGTGTGTGTGTGTGTGTGTGTGTGCGCAAGGCAATTAGCTGTGCTTTTCACTTGGCCCTCTTTTACTTGCACACTGAGGCCACCATACAGGCTGAAGAATGTGTCACGTAGTACACGAGAAAGAGCAAGAGGGAGGGAGGAAGTGGGAGAGAGAGAGAAACAACAGAAGGCACCTCCCACTGTTCGTCTCGGTCTTTGTTACGCTGTATGGATGCGTGTGATCAGAAAGCAAAGGGGGCTCGTGTGTCGGCTCATGGATGAGGAGAGTGAGAAACCCAGAAAACAGAACCTCAACACACACACGTCGCACAATGCTGAGAGTGAGAGAGAGACATACACACATTGCAGGAGAGAGATAGAGAACAGCTTTAACAGCTTCATTCAAGCACTGACTGCCAAGACACACACACACACACACACACACACAAGCATTAAACAATTACAGTGCACTCTGCTAATGAATAAAAGGCGTATGTATGCACATATACATAGAAGCAACCACACATTATTATGCAATAGTTTAATGTTAAAGCACAAAGATTAATTGATATTTTAATTGATTAATTGATATATCAAAGTAGTTAATGAAAGCACTTAACTAGTAAAAACTAACTTTAGTAAAAAAGTGAGTGATTATTTGTCACTGTGAACACAGCACACAGCGCACCACAATCAAATGTGAGCTCTGCATTTGACCCATCTGTTCTCCTATCTGAGGCAGTTGGTAGTGTAACGGTTAGAGCGATCGCCCCGTGATCAGGACCAGGACCAGTAAAGGTATCACTGAGGTACTCATGAGGAAGGTACAAGGGGGTACAGACACCGCACATACTCAGAGAGGAAAAACAGGAGGGAGACGCGTGCGTGAGAGATGCTACAAAGACAACACGCTTCACTGTAAATAGTTAAAAGTTTATAAATATTATACATACAATCAGAGATTGGATCCTTTTCGTCAAATTGAGATGGCTATTTCTTTTTGTACTTTTTTTGTAGCAATCGGTTCCATGATGTGTATAATAAGCCATATAAAAAAATAAACATTTGATATAAAGTATAAGAGCCATAAGGACCGACTCTCTCAAAAAAGCTGGAATTCTCATCACTACTAGGCGGCTTCTCTCAGCACTCGTTCTTGCTAAGTTCCAAAAAGCAGCATTGGGCACTTCTGCGTTCGTTCGTATCAGCATGTTTCTTTGAGATCGCTAGTTTATGAGACAAGATGGAGAGAAATTGCATTTTAGCATTAGTGGCAGCATTCGAAATAGATTTTCACGTCTTCGAGACGAGATTAACTGCATGAAATCTGCTCCAGATACGCCGCCATTTGTAGTGAGTTGTTGAGATTGTACGCCCCGCCCCTTCCTCGATTTTGATTGGCTAGCAAGAGACAAGTGACACTGACGAGCGCAGCGCTGCTTTAACTTGAAGCAATCTGAAGGCTGTGATTAAAAAAACCGTCTCCACCGGCGTTGTTTTTCCGCTGAACGCTGAAGCTCATAGAATTAAAAATACGCGCTGCCAGCGAAAAGAAAACGCCCTCAATTGCAGAGTTGACGTTTCGTTGTGCTGCACTGTGTGCTGTGGTATGTTCACAATGTTAAATAATCACTCACTTTCCTGACTGTTGAACGCATTAGATTCGACTTTGATTATGGTCTGCCCCCAGTTGAAACGAAAATGTGTCTGTCTGTGCTTATCCTTAACAGTGTTCACGCGTGTCCTCTATCGACCTCCGCAAAGGTCTGCCAAATGGTGTAAATGCAACATGTGATCCTATTTGCGTTCCATGCCGAGTCAAGAGTAGCAGATGAAGAGAATGTTTTGGCCTGAAGTGTGGCTGCTGAGGTATAATTAAACTTGGTCTGGAATGTGACACTGAAACTCACTCTTTCTCACCCCGCTCACCCTCTCTCTTTCTGCAGGGGGATTGATCAGTTTTGACGTGTTCCCTGAAGGCTGGGATAAGCGATTATGTCTTGATGTTCTAGAAGGAGAGGGATTGGAAGCCATCTACTTCTTTGGAAATGAAACTTCATTGGTGAGCTTTTGAATGGCTGTGTGTGTTTTTGTAAATGGAGAGGAAGGGTCAGATATTTGGACGATGCTGTACTGCTGATAGTAGATTTCGAGACTTCAAAGTTCAGGTGCCAACCGTTGTTTTGCTCTGTAATTATCGCTCCTAGTGGACACGGTGTGCTTTGTTGCGTAACGCAGGGAGACGTGAAAAACTTTGGAGTGCAGCCCAGGTGTTTTGAATGAATAAGGCAGAGAGATAAGGACATGTCTCACTGCGTATACAACAGCTATTTTAGTGCATGAGCATTTCAAACTCAATTAAGGTTTGAAATTCAAGCCTGAGCTCTCATGTCAAAGGGAATGTGCAATAGTGTAGGTTTGCTTTGAAATTCGTGGGGACATAAAAGCTGCCCCCATTTACTTCACGATATATAACATATCAAACATTCATTCATTCATTATATGGACCGGAGCCTATCCCGGGAACATACCGCAGGGCACACACAGTCACAGTCTCATTCACACCTTACGGGGGAATTTAGAGTCACCAGTTAACCTACAGTGGATGCTTTTTGGACTGTGGGAGGAAAGCAAAGCCCCCGGAGGAAACCCATCCAAACACGGGGAGAGCGTGCAAACTCCACACAGAAAGGCCCCACGGGCGACCGTGGAATCCAACCCAGGACCTTTTCGCTGTGAGGCAGCAGCGCTAACCACTGCGCCACCAAACTGCATAACTATTTCACGTAAATAATACCAATGCTGTTTTCAAAATTTGGGAATGTTTTAAATCCATTCTGACAAAAGCCAGTCACTTTGGCGGTGTGTTTGCAAGGTGGGCCTTGAATAGAGAACGCCATTTAACCCTTTGTATACCTAGATACGTTATGTTAGATGTTCATGGAGCGTTACATTTTCATTTGATCAATATTATTGGTGAGAACAGTTCAGCGATTGCTAGATATTGGTGAGGTCACATCATCACTGTCCAGACGGAATGTCCTTGGAAATGTACAAATTACAGTAAGTGAGGCATTGTACTTGAGTAACTGTACACAAATATATTTTGGTTACTCACAGCCAATGTGACGGTGATTTGTGCCACACAAAATAAAAAAATGTATTATTACTCTGGAAAATGAGAATTGGCATCGTATCTTGAAACTTAAAGTGCCTATTTTTAAGACATTGCATCATGTAAACACTTTTAAAACTTCAGTACTGTCATTATCAGATACTTTAATAATTTCTCAAGTAGTATTGGGAGCAGTAATGGAGTTACACAAACCTATATTTGGCTAAAAGTAAAGATGTCACACAAACAAAATTAATTGTGGATCTTCATTTTGTTTGTAAGAAATACATACTTTTATTCAAGAATAGGTTTAAGTACTCAGTACACTAACTTCTTTAATGCAAAACATTGCTTAACTGAAATAATCTACATAATAAATGTCTGCAGTGTGAATAGTGTCTGTAATATGATTTGGATGTGATGTAACACTTCCATGTGTGTCTCAACAGGGTGGAAATGATTATGAAATTTTTGAAGACCCACGAACCATCGGCTTCACCGTCTACTCCCCCGAGGACACGGCGCGACTCTGCCGAGAACTGTTCTTCAACGCACCACCCAACGAGGCTTGACAACACACAACCACACATACACCCCAGCATTGCCCGTCTGTCTCACTGGTACTGCACTGAGGGCTGAACTATTTAACATGTGGACGAGAAGTCCAGGTGATAAACCCGTTAACATGTGTGAACACACTACTACTGACCCAACAGCTGACTTAACATGGGATTGAACTGTGGGAGTTGCACCGTCAAAACGACCATCGACATCCACCATGATCACTGCAATGCAAACTAACTTAAAGAACTCTCTGATTAATAAGATGGTTTCACTTCTTACGTTGGAATATTTTTAAATTCTCCTTAATGTGACATTTTCCTAAGATCTTTCCTATGGCATGGCCAGAAATCTGATTGATTTCTTCTGATTTCTATGAGCCTGGCTGCTGTTGTGAATTTCACATGAAGTGCTGATTATATTTTCTCACCCTAAACCCTCACAGTTACTGTAGCCCCAGCACATGTACCCTTCAAGTGCACTCAGCTGAAATAAGCCACTGGTACACTATGTACCGATTGCGCAGAAGAGCAAATGAGATACGTATGCAGAACCAGGCCTTGTCCCAAACCAATCTCATCATTCTGTGATTTTCAGATCACTTCTGCCCTCTATTGGCTAGAAGATAAAACTGCACTATCCCATGTAAGGGGACCTGGAGGAAGCTTTATAGAACACAATCAAGAGCTGTATAAACTGATTTTCTCAAATGACCGTGCTTATATAGAAGGTAATGACTGAAAAGTGAGTAGCAGGCAAAACATTGATGTTTTGATGAGAGTATTTCCTCAATACTGGAGAGCTACAGATGAGCATGGGAACATCTCAAGACTATTGACATAAAATGGTTTCTTACCAAAGCTTTAAAGCTCAAATTGTGATTTTGTCCACATTTTTTCTGCCATTCTTCTCTTTTTGAAACTTAAAAGCAGGCAAATATCACAGCATATGAGATGTACATTTGGCATTTTGTGTTTAAGACGTCACTCGTATGAAGGTCCAATTTAGGAATGTTTCCTTCATTTCTCTATTCTTGTCTGCAAGAGATGTGCTGAGGGAACAGATTTTCTCGAACCCACAGGGGGATTTCATCCCCTTTTAAAAAGGCATCACGTACTGTAAATAATGTAGAGTTAAAAATAAGGCATTTTATTTTTACATATCTGACTTATGTCATTATTATCGATGATTTCTGTATTAACAGGTTGTATAATTGTCTTACTGTAATTACAATGTGGTTGTTTACCTGAATCGCTATGAATGTGGTCTTAGATTGGTCTTGGACTTTGACTTGAAAAGTATGTCTGTTTTTTGCAAGTGCATTATTCAAGTTTTAACTTTAAGGAACCCACCATAATGAGCACTGGTGGTGTGAACGGAGCAAGAGCTTTTGAATGTCATCTCAGAGGCAAGTGAGTTGAGCAAATCGCTTTCCTTTTACTCACCATTTTCGTTTCCTTTCATGCTGCTGGGAAAAATGCCAGTAAATAATCATAATCACTATAGTCCAGGAACAATTTGGTGATATGTATATGAATGATAGTGTTATTATTGACGCTATATTATGACTGAATTCTGTATTAATGGTTAAAATCTGAATGGTTTTGTTCTGTGAAGACACTGAAGTGTGTATGTTTTTATGACACATTTTTCAGATATACAGACATACTTTAACATGTAGGACAGAGCATGAAGGAACAATTCTGACATTAAAACACTCCATTTGTGAGCTAGGAAAAGGATGATGGACAGAAGATTTGTTTAATGTACATATTCTGTATAAAAGATCACATATTTCATTTGTAACGTCCATTTCCTTAATAAAACATTTTGTAAATGGACTCGAGTATATGAGCTTCATCCAAAAGTCAGAGAATGTTAAGAAATTCCATCTTTTCGGGGTAAGTACTAAACACAGATACGACTATTTGATTTTTGTACAAATGTTCATAGTCTTTGTGTTGACTTCTTGGAGTGTTACCCTTGAAGGTGAAATATCACTATGATACAGCTTTTCTAAATAGTTAAACATGTACGCAATTCATAAGACATTTAAGATGTTCAGTAACACACATGTCTAGACTGAAAACATTTTACCAAACATTTAAGTTTTTTTCTCTATTATTCTTACAAAGAAACTTGCATTAGTTAAATTAAGTTAGTATTAAAAAGTATTTGCTAGTGAATTAAGATTAGTCATTTAAAGAAATATTTGACGCAAAGCCTTTAATTTGCTTGATTTTGAAATACAATGCAAATCCTCAAAAATGATGAGGACCAGACTGTGGCACAAATCACCAGCACTTTGTCACAGGGTAATCAGAACATTTTTGGGGCTGTGGTACAAATTCAGGGTTTAGGCTTTTACATTGTCAGGAAAAAAAACTGTTTCCAGCAAGAAAGCTTAAGACAGAAATTAGTGTGTAAAATGTACACTGAATTGATTAGAACGTGTAAAGAGTGATATATTTGTAGCAACCTAAGTACGCAAGTAACCTTTATCAACATCTTTTGACCACCTGTTTACCTGTTAAAATCATCCTGACCATTTCGCAAACACACAAATAAAAAGTCAATAAAGCTGAAAAGACAATTTGCATCGAGGAAGGGTGACTAATAAAACTTTTATTTTCATAATCCTGCCAATGTTTGACATTTGACATTAAGGCCGGCCACAGTGATCTGGCCGGAGAGAAAAGTGCTCTGAAATATAGCCAAAAAAATTATAATAACAACCAGTCAGTTGAGTGTTCCCAGGACCAAAATATGGCCAAATAAACACCAAAAGAGACCATAGCAAAACATAGAAAATATGCATAGAAACGTTGAGGACTCTTGACTACATGCAACTGTAAGTTTCACAATACACGGAATACAACATGAGCAATAAAAAAAAACTGTAAAACTCAAAAGGACACTCTGTACAAAGATGCTAATGTGGTTGAAAAGGAACGAAAGGTCATTTAAACTTGAAGCATTTGAGCTGACATTAAAAATAGTTGAGCTGTTAGCGAAGATGTTTCTACACTAGGCGCCGCTGTCTCACGAAAACATATTAACGAGGATTCTCATACAAGCGCACAGACATGAAAATGGTCAAATACAATTAGAT
Organism: Distichodus sexfasciatus; assembly: GCA_032718565.1. Taxonomy (NCBI): domain Eukaryota; kingdom Metazoa; phylum Chordata; class Actinopteri; order Characiformes; family Distichodontidae; genus Distichodus; species Distichodus sexfasciatus. The sequence continues at coordinate 279,753 of JAVGVS010000195.1, read as the reverse complement.
TTTAAGCACAAATTAAATTGGTTTTATTGAATATACGTGGGCAGTAATTAATGGATACATCATGATGAAGCTTTAAGAAACCAAACACAAGGCTAACCTGCGACGAGTACACGCCTCTAGTTTTTGGTCGATTGCCGTACGTTAAATAAAATTTGTGAATGTTTTGTTTGGTTTTGTTTGTTGTTTTTTTACAGAACGGCGTGTTTATGACAGCCTGGGTATATTCAGTAAATCTCTATTTTTGTTCTTTTGTTCAAATAATACATTTGACGATAACAAGGTTTGTAACTTGTGAGGGCGTTACGTTGACATTGTGAGGACGCCATTTTGCTAGCTGGGAACCATTTCTGTCCTGTGTATAAAGTTACACACAAGTAATCTCTTGGTTAACATGACTAATTACTATAAATTAGTAGTTTAACTGTTACTAATAAACATTTAAAAATTCTCCTTTTCCAGACATGGGGCCTAATTTACCAAACGTTCTTAAAAAGAAATTTAGTCTTAAAACCCATTTGCACTGTTTTTACAAAACTTCAGTTTATTTATTTGAAGTTTATTCTTCGGTAAGAACAGAATCTACAAATGGTATAGAACACGCTTACGCAGTTTTTTGCAGGCCTGCTTTGCAGGGTTTTAAATGTTTTAACTTTCCTAAGAAAAAACATAAGAAAACATTGGTGAATGACGCCCATTAAGAGGATTAAACCCTTACTTTATACACCAGTATTAAAAAAGATCAAAAGCTAAACCAGCCAAACGAAACAATTTTTCTGTGCTAAACATGCCAAAGAAAATGTGATGCTGGCAGCTTTAGAGATGCACTTAGGAAGTTTTGAGATTTTCTTAAAAATGTTTCAAGTCTGTACACCCATGACTTGACCCATGTTTACAGCCTACACTGACATTCAATCATTCATTCATTAACAGCCACATTATGGTCTTTAAGCAGAGTGACCCATTTAATCTACTCTAAAAAATCAGACAAATGAACTGGTCGTAACACTAAAAGTACAACATAATGTAGCACTAGACGTTTTAGAAACTTTATGACAAAAAGAAGTATTTTTGCTAGGACAACTGCTTGTTATTATTGGACTACAAAATGCTGCTTGGTTTACCCTGAATTGCTCCCTGCTAGAATTCTGGGAGTTGTGGTCTGTTTGGCAGTTTTTGGGTGGGGGTTTCAAGTTTTAAGTGCAATATTAGTCTATGGTGCTCAAATTCCAGCATAACTTGCAACACAATTCAGAACGAAAACCCTCCTAACACTACAGACTGGAAAAAGAACTCTAATAAACAAATAAATAAACATCTAAATAAATAAAGGCCAACAATTAAAAGAAGGGGCTTGGTCATTGCTTTCTCTTTCACAGTTCAGAAAGTCTTTAGTATGGTCATTCCACCCTCTTCTCCTGTTCTCTTTCTGCATTTTCTCTTCCAACTCTAAAACTACACCTTCAATATCTTCCCATTTCCACCTGTTGTTTTCTCTCTCCGATTCAATGTATCATTTGACTTTACAATTTCTTTCTTCAAATCTCATCCTCTCCATCATATTTATTAACCATCAACAAAATCAGATTACATTCATAACCCTGCTTTATTCCCCTCATCTCTCTCCATCTTTTTTCCACCTGCTCACCGTCAGAATCCCTATGTGGAAAAGAAAAAAAAAAACAGCAGCCCCAAACCCACCCACAACGTCCCTTTTACCCTGCCCTGGCCAGCCCCGGAATGAGGAACAAGACCCCTGGGGGACCTAGGTGCTGATTATCTGGCCTGACCAGGTCTCGTGTTTGGTCCCTGGGTTGAGATGCGTGATCACCACCTCCACGGCCTGGAACTTCTGGTTCTTGGGTGGAATGGGGCAGACTTTATATGTGACCTCATCACCCTCCATGGGAACGTACTCGCCTTCAATGCTGGAAAAATCAGAGAGCCAAAAAACATAATAGACATTATTTTGGAGTGATTCCAGTGCACAAAAAATACAGTACTCCTGCTGTTAATATCATTATTATGGTTAGAGGTAAAGAAGAGAAGGGGCAGAGCAATATGGATCTAATATTGTACAAAGATAATGCATGGTATACAGTAAAAATACAGTTTTCCTAAATAGAGTTACAGAGTGAGAAAGAAGTCATGAATTGACCATGACCAAAATAGAGGATACATGCAATGGATTGAAATAAAATAAAAACAAATAAAACTATAAAATGTCACCAAAATGTCTTTCTAACGTACAGTACCAAACTTTATCTATTGGACCCAAATTTGAAATCTGTGCATGTCTCTGAATGATCATTCAACCAAAATAAAAAAACAACAACCAAGCAAAGCAGTAACTCACTCTGAGATGTGGACAAAAATGTCTTCACCCCCACTGGCCGGTCTGATGTAGCCATGACCCTGTGACCTTGAGAAGTTCTTACATACTCCCTTAAACATGGGACCTGAGTTCGCCCGCACCGTGCTATAGACAGAGGAGAAGCAATCTGCTGAAGTTAAAATGTCATGTACTAGTATACAAAGAAACCATAAGAAGGTAGGCAGATACCAAGACAGAGGAACAAATCAAAGGATGGATAGATCTGTAACATTCGTCACTTGCTTCAGCAGATACTCATTTAGTGAAAAAGACATCAAACCTCTCTGTGACTCTCTAAATGAATATCTGTAAAGAAAGTGACAAGTTTTGCATATGTTTTAAAAGATTTTTGCCACTATATAACAAATTAAATGAGTCATTTCTCATGAAAGTAAAAAAAATGTGTAAGGTGTGAGAGGTAGGGAAAGCAAAAAAATGTTTGTGCAATTGAGAGGGTCAGAAAAAGAGAGAGAGAGGAGCAAGAGAGATACAGAGAGAGGGAGTTGAAGTGTGTGACAGAAAACAGTCTGTTCTAGAGAAAGCGAGAGATAAAGAGAAAATGTTTTATGTATGGGAGAGACAGAAGAAAGAGAAAGAAAAATAATGTTTTCTTGAGGGGTGTGTAATGTATATAGTGTGTATATATATATGTGTGTGTATGTCCTTACGCAGAGTAGGTACGAGTGCGTTTAGTGGGCAGTGGACTGGGCAGCTCTCCTGGCTGCAGTGTCGTTCTCTCCCAAACCCGGCTGCCCTCCCTCAGGAAGGGAAAGGAGAGTGCATGAGGTCCGGAGCGGGGCGAGTTCAGTGCCGGCTCGCTCGGGGAGGACAGCTCTGGCTCTGCCATGGCCGAAGCTCTCGTGTGTGTGTGAGTGTGTGTGTGTGTGTGTGTCTTCACCACCCAGCTGATTAGACCTGTGTGCGGCTGGTGGTGGTGGTGGAGGAGCTTCCTTAGTTTGTGCTTCTGATGAGAACCGCAGCTCTTCGGATGCCTGGAGTTTATGCCGGGAACTGGAGCAAACAGTTGGGTTTTAAGCTTGAGTAAAGTCTGTTCACACTGACACAAACCTGGTTTAGATGCCCTGTGACAGAGTAAGAAACCAGATTCAGTCAAACAACACACTGAACATCAATCGAGTACATTCAGCATCAGCAACAGGGCTGAAGCATGACACACCATCATACCATCAATGATAATACTGGTATTAATTTGACTCAGATACTCTATTTTTAACATACACTGTCATACAAGTACAACAGTGAAATGTATCCTGGTCATTTCTAAAACTGTTCCTCATTACTGTACTTAAGTAGGCTAGTTCTTGAGTACTTGGACTGAGACCATCAAAGATTCCAAGTCCAAAAAACTAAAAGGCCCACCATATTTTACTTTTGCTCATTGATTTCATGAATGAATTCCACCTGTTGGTGTTACTAAATCCAGTATATTTTCTTTATTAGTCTGAATGCTTCTAAAAAAAATTAAGGTCAAGTTCAAGATGGAGAAAGATGCCTTTTTGGAAGATGATGCACACAGTTAGGGCTCAGTCAATTCCACAAAGAAGTTATCCCAAATTCTTGGACCTGATTGCAAACATTAATTTAGCAGTTTTTCAAATTACATCACTAAATAAACTTGTGGTTTACAATTAATGCTCACAAGAACTTAAGACAGAGAAAAGACTTCGATATATGTGATATAATATGGAGAGCTACTTTTAACATTATTTATTATAAAGAGAGGGTTTCTGGATGTCTGCTAGGCTGAAGATGAAGACAACATTCTAAACAGTGCTTACAAGAACCATGTAAAACTAGCAAGATTTCTTTTCATTCACTCTCTCAATACAGAGGTAGTTTGCAAGACCTCTTCTGTTGTATTTACTTGGAATTGAGAATAGAGAAAATCACTGTCAAAATTTTACTCTTTGAATTGAGTCCATCGATTTCCCAAAAATAGAATCTTAATCAAAGTCAAGTCCAAAAACATTGGAAATGGAACAGCACTGCATGTGGTTTTAAACAGCTTTTCCACAGACATTTTGTCGGCAGCATAAACAAAGCCCCAGTGTACGGCCTGTATGGAGGTTTGTTTACATGCAGGTCGCCTCGTCCCCAGGGCGCGAGAAGAGCAGCCATGTGAACACAGGGAAACACATACAAAAGCAGCCATTGTGCCCAGGAAGAGTGGCACAAAGTGTGCAGATTGCTGGCAACATGGCACATGAGAACACAAGTGTGATTTTTTTTTTCCTCTGTCAGGACTGTATAGACGTTAAAATTGTGCTTGTATATTTAGTTGTGATCTTTGCATATTTGTAGTTTTGTAACTGTTAAATGATATAGGTTTAATTATTTTAGTATAGTTTATATATAATATAACTATATAATTATAATTATATATTTGGATACTGTTACCAAATTTAATATCAGTTTTGTTTAATATGAGTTTTTGTGCTTTTTTTTGTCATTGTAGAATGATATTGATTTAAAAATAATTGTACATCATTTTTAATTTTTAGACTGGTTAGTTTTAGTTTATGTTTTTTTGTAGTTTTTTTCGTTTATAATATTAAAAAATACATTTATATTTTATATCGTTGTACTTCGTTATTAGTAAAATAGAGAATTAGGGTACATATTTTTACATGAAGTGTACATTTTACAAGAGCGCCAATATTGCATAAAGGTCACTTCTGGATGCCATGTTTCCAAAGGTGAACGGAGCGCTTTGGCCACGCCTCCTTTCTGTCCCATTGGCCTTAATGGTCCAGAGTTTTATTCAATACCACAGAACGGGGTTTGATCATGTACCAAATGAGGAATATTAATGTTTGGCCGCGAGTTAATCCTCCCTGTTTTTTTTTGTTTTATTTTAGACGCAGAGATATCTGAAAGGTCGGCGCGCGGGATTTTATATCGCTTCAGTGACGTCAGAACAGCTGAGATGCTGACGATTGAGTTTTACGTCATCGAGCAAAAAGACACGACTTCAGGACACGAGTGTTCTGAACACACACACGCCCACACACACACACCAGTCTCGTGATGTATGTATGGATGTATGTATGTATAGATGGATGGATGGATGGATGGATAGACGGACTTAAAGGATAACTAGATAAGACTGACAAAGAATAAGACAGACAAACAGTTAGATAGATAGATAGATAGATAGATAGATAGATAGATAGATAGATAGATAGATAGATAGATAGATAGATAGATGCATTAATAATATGTGGATAGATAACTTTATCTGCATTAATCTTATGTGGATAGATAGCCACTGGCTAGACAGAAAGACAGACATGAATTTTAACGCCTCTTTTGCTTTTGAATAAAGTTTGATGATTATTAAATCCTGATCCTTATTACATGAATCCACCGTAAACATGGCCAACTCAACAGAATGCGTATTAGTGCAGTAATTTTGGGATTCATGTGGATATTTGTACACGATTACGGAGACATAGCGGATTCCGCAAGCTGATTTAAAGGCGGAAGTGGCAGACTGACTGTGACTCTCAGCACCATCACAAACCTCACCACCTTTAATCTCTACACACTATGGCACTCCTCAAAAAAGACTAAATAACACCACGGCTACGCGGAGAGACTCATAATCAACCACAGTCGTGCAAAGAAGCCCTGCTGTAAGCCCCGGGTGGGCGCGGTGTAGCGCGGCTGTGAAAGCAGCACATCGGACCGTTCCAGAACCTTCCTGGGGGATGCGGAGGACACAAAAGGAGAAGCGGATAAAAAAAAAAAACAGAAAAAAAAACTTTATATTGTCACATACGTCTAATTTATTCCTTCGCTCCGATCAGTCTCAAAAAGCTTTGTTCTCGGAATGAAAGCGTTAATAAGATAAATCTGAGAGTTGTAACAGTGATGTTATGAGGAGTTTTGTACTTACGGCTGACTGAAGTCCTGCGCGGCTCGCCACACGCACGCTTATATAACACACACACACCACACATAAACAAACGTCGTAAATCCGTGTGGATCCGGCAGAAAAAGCCCGCTAGTGTGTGTGTGTGTGTGTGTGTGAGAGAGAGAGATTGCGCATACAGCTGCTCGGAATTCCGGCGTCCGCAGCGCATACGGGGCGTGTGTGTTTGTGTGTGAGGGAGGTGGAGACGAGAGAGAGGAGAGAAGACAGCCCTGTGTGTACATGCGTATAAAACAGTGAGGGGGATAGCCCTGTGTGTGCTTGTGTATGAAAGAGAGGGTGTGTAAAAAAAAAAGAGGTTTGATGTTGGGGTGTGTGTATGGTGTGTGTGAGTGAGACAGGGTGTGTGTAGAGGAGAGAGCGACTGGTGTGCATAGAAGAGGGGGGGGGGCGAGAGAGAAAGAACTGGGGGTGTGTAGAGAAAAGAGAGATGGGATGTGTGTTATGGTGAAAAGAGACGGGGTGTGTGTGGAGCAGAGAGAAAGAGATGGGGTATTTATGTATGAGAGAGAGAGACAGATGGGGTGTGTGTGAGGGAGAGAGAAGGGGGGGGGTGTAGAGGAGAGAAAGTGAGAAACGGGGTGTGTGTAAAGGAGAGAGGCAGGGTGTGTGAGGACAGTGCAGATGATCAACTTGTCTGATCCTGTACGAGCTTGCTGGAGCTGCACAAACACAGAAATAAATCATCTTGATAACATCTGATACTACAATGAGTTTTATAACTAATTTTATATAATCTTTGTAAGTTTTATAATAAATCACTGCAGGAATCTCTATCCCATAAGCACAGTGATGCCCATTAAACCCAGCACAGCACTCACTCGCATTTACAATTTGGCACAAACTGGCTTAGAATATAAACGGATTAAGGACGTTTGGAGGGCAAAGCCTGGACATAATCCTTTATTTTACAGTTCAACATGGAATGTGTTTGACCTTGCCTCAGTTGCAGCCTCATCATCTGCACAGAATGTACTACATTTTTTTTTAAATATTACATAATTTATCTAGTGTCCAGTTGTTCAGCCAAAATGTGGGCACTCTGTTACCTCCAGGAAAAAAGGAAAAATTACTTGAACTGATAAAAATATTTAAATAATTATCTTTTCCAATATGACTCCGGTGTAGTTTCCACCAACACACAGGTTTCAAATAAACATGAGACTTACTGTAACATAGCCAAACCTGTCACACACGATTCAGGATACACAGGTAACCAACTGCTTGACTGAGATGACGGTGATAACTTGGGTCTTCTGAAACTTCAACCCAAAATGTCCCAAAAATACTCTGACACAGTGGGACACTTGTTTATTAAATAAAAAACTGAAAGAAAATCACTCATTCATGAATAAGTTCAAGGAGCATGAAAGAGACTTAATGTGAAGGTGTGTATCATCTCACTAAGCACTCCTTCCTGGAATTATTTTATTTTAATTAATTATTTATCCTTAGCATCTTTTCCAATTTGATTTTGTGATGATGGAAGTGCCACACACACACACAGGTCTCAGATAAGCAGCGGATAAAAATCCCACATGAAACATGACCATTATTGTTCATTTTAACACAGTCAAATATGTCACACATTTAGGTCTATGATTCAGGATTCAGACTCTCTCACACATACATACACATAGCTAAGCAACTGCTCCACTGAGCTGCAAGTCATTCCTTAGAGCTTCTGAAATGTCAATCCAAAATGTCCTGAAAATACAGTCTCTGACACAGTGAGAAAATGCATCCAGCAAGATGAGGACTGAGAATTTCGGAGGCAAATGTGGACGAATCCTCCTCCTTCCTCTACAGCAACTCAACCTTCAAAGTTGTGATTACACAACACACAATGTTTCTGTCATTTCACTTAAAGAGACCAAGGCATGAATCCTGAGCAGTGTCTCTGGCACCGACGCTAACAAATGTTCAAACCTCAAACATCGGCTTGTCCACTCTGGAAGACAGAGAGAGAGAGAGAATGGAAGTAGCGGATAAGGTCAGAGGCCATGCTAGCCGTTAGCTGCTCCACCATGACAGGAGACCCAATCCTGGCTCGCTGATGGACGCCTGCACGAGAGGACAAAACGCGTTGAATTGGTAAAAGCTTTTCTGGGCACATTTATATTTACAGCGTTTAGCAGACACTCTTATCCAGAGCAACGTCCATTTCCAAATTCCACTCACTGAACCTTCATACGAGTGGCGTCTAAAACAAACTGCCACATGGACCAAATGGACAAATCCATCTCACATCCTGTGATGTTTGTCTGCCGCTCATTTTAGGAAGACTTTCTTTCCTTATGTCATCACGTACTGAAATAGCTGAACAGTTTTAAACTTGTCTATTAACCTGATTCTGATCTTCAAAAGCTGAAGGAACTATCTTAGAAAGTAACAAATCCCCATTTTGTCTTGAATATGAGACATAAACGAGTATTGTTTTTAGGCAATAAGTGTTTGGCACCGAGACACACAGAGAAAACCACTGCAGAGGGTTTCAGAATGGTTTACAGCACATCTAGAACAAATGCAAACCTCTGATTTCTACAAATGTCTTCCATTAATTTAATAAAAGTAATTAGCACCATTTTATTCATTCCTAACCCAAATCTTGGCAAATTGTCAGCTTTAAAATATCAATTCTTGGTCAATGTTGATAAAAGGCATTTACACTCTTTCTATTACTTCATCTATCATCATCAGGTGATCATTTGAAAACTAGTCAAAAATTAATTGGAATGTATGTTTGTGTGTGCTTTCTCACTATAAGTGTATAAGGAGACTCTTTCTTTTGTGTGCCGTCCTCTGGAGCTGCAGCAGGCGCGGTGCTGGTGTTGGCGCCGGTGGCAGGGGGTTCGGGATCTTTGTTGGGCCCCGTGGGGGACGTGTCGATGAAGACCTCGTCCACCACCCGGAAGCGGATCTCCTCGCCCTGGTCCATATAGAGGTCGTGAGCCCCTTCCTCCGTCTCATACTCCCAAACCCAAACCTGCTCTGCCTCGTCGCTGCAGCACAACGTCAAGGAGCAGATACCTTCATCTCTTAAAATCAGCAATCACAGAAACATATTTACAAGACCATGAGCCAAACCCATGCAGATAAATGCAAAGATCATCCAAGTGACTCAAGCAGGATACAATTTAGCAGGCTGTTGAAGGGACTCGGGAGGGATTAGGATGTCATCGAAGAAGCCGAGGCTGACTGGAAAAAAACAGAGAGGTCATAATAGATATTACTTTTTAAAAATGCAAAGGAAATCTCTCATTGATGAAATAATGGAAGACCTTTATGTGATACATTGCATTGGGAGGATGAGGATGAGAGAGAGAGAGAGAGAGAGAGAGAGAGAGAGAGGGAGAGAGAGAGAGAAAGAGAGAGAGAGAGAGAGCAATTATGAATGTGTCTTCTTACCATGCACTCCTTCCTGACTGCAGTATTTTATTTTTCCAACCAGAATCTCATCCAGGAAAGGATGAAACACCACATACCTAAAGTGCACTTCAGAGAAAAAGGGAAAAATATCTTTAAAATCTCCATCTAGGAACTGTACGAGTTTTATGATTACAGAAGCCATCAATCAAAAAAAAAACATTTATTTAACTTCTATTGCAAGGTTAACATACATTATGCCTGAAAATGCAGTTCTGTGTCACTGACTGGGCTCTAGCTCTAAAGTTTTGAGCAGTAGCACTGTGATGCGATACCTTTAGTGTGCGACGCTCCGTCCCCAGGAAATATGTAAGAATCCTCCAGTTTAGTGATGTCATACAAGCAAATACACAAGCCAACATTGTACACAACCTGTGAGAAAGATCAGATGAGGAGAATTAAAAATAAATATATGAACGTTAAAACAAAAAAACTAAAGTAAAGATTAAAGGGGCATGCTAATGTGAGTATGATTCAAGCCTAATGGGATGCAAAGCGTAAGGAAAATAAGTTCTTTTGGCCTTTGGCCAGTGTTAGCCACAGTCTATGTGTGGAGTGTTCCTTCAACTACTGCAGCACTGAAGTATGAAATAATATGCAGTGCTGCATATGACTAAATAAGATATTCTTCTAATGGTTTAATAAGCAGGAACTTGCAAACTGTTATCATCCAGCTGCTTAACTCAATGGCACAACTTCAGGTTGAACATTATACAGTTTTGAGGTTTTGCAAAAATGCAGAGTGGTCTTTGGCTTTTTTGAGTTGCTGTTTTAGCATCTGTCATAACTTGCGTGTATGTCATAATCTGAAGCGTAGCTCTTGCCTTGTTGGCCAGTTTCTTGTTGAGTTCTTCAGTGATGGCTTCGTTGAGCTGCCGATGGAAGTTCCAAGGAGGAATCCTCACCGTGTCCACCATCTCCACCACCACAAACATCCTGAAATCAAATTTCAGTCAGTTCATTCCCATAATCCTCCATACCAAAGATTAACCATTTAAGCCATGTCAATGCAGAATGTGCAACATCAAGTAAGAAATCAAACTCTTTGTGCTGTATGCTGCTTGATACAATAAGAAAAATCTCCTGGATCTCAGTTTCTAATACAGTTTCCATTCCAATCAGTTTGCATTTACGAATCTATGAGAAGTATGTCTGCTAGAAGACCATTTACTCCGATTTAAGGATTGCTGGATTAAGTTAAAGAAAATGTGGTTCACAATGACAGAGAGACTTTATGCGAGAGACTGAAGATCATATTTTAACATTGCCATTGTAGAAGGTTTTCAGGTTGTGTTTAATTTTTTCCTCTATGCAGATACACTCCTACAAAACCCATCCATTCATTCTAGAATCACTAACTTCAAACAGGAATTCGACTTCATTGCCGCAGAAAAACAAACAAATATTAAACATCAAACAACTTTAGCCTGTAGCTTTCTTGTCTAAATTAGTAGGTCGCAAAACCTATACATGCCAGCAAATTAATTTTGGAATATACGACATGTGCTAAAAGTTCACATCACAATTTGTTTTTGTTCACAAAAGCTCGCGTGCTGCCAAACTGACAAGTGCTAACGTGAGCTAGCTGACTGGCTAACGGTGTTTCACCCTTTTTACCTCACAAACACAAACACACACCTTTGTTCAGTAAACAGACGCTCAAATCAAACGCGCATTTCACCCACGGCACGTTAAATCCACGTTAAATTCCACTTCCGCGCAGAGCTGCTAAACCTGCGACTTGCCGCACGTGTTGTAGGCGCTCTTTACGACGCCGTACGTGGCTTTGCGACTACGTAGTCATGCCAACGGAAAAGCGTTTCGGCAGCGAGGCTGTAAAAAATAACAAAACGACGACAAATAGTAGCCTCGGTTATACGTCGGTTATATCTATATTTATAATAAACATATTGCGAATCACATATGGATTGGGCATAAAATGATATTTAAAAAATAAAAATTGGTTTAAAAATGATACGATATATGCTGATTTAAAATAAAGATTTAATCGAAGAGTGGTATTATTATGATTATTAAACTTGGTTTGACTATATATATATATTTATTACAAACATAAAATATACTTGCATACGTACTTTATATAGACCCTTTGCACGTTTTGTATTTTTTTTTTGTGAGATAGAACATACATCTACATACATTTCGGTATTGTGTAACGTACACTTTGTCGACATCTTCCTCCTTAAATAAAAGTTGTTACCTGTTTCAAACATTTATCATATATTTTCTCCTCTGGCTCTTGTTTTAAACGGCGGGTTTGGGTTGTACTGTGTGCTGAGATAGTAATGCAGAAATAATATTCAGTTTACATCCCAAATTGAATGTTGGGGACAGTATTTGTACACAGGACTTGGCTATTCCTTTTTCAATGCTATACAGTATGCATAACTAGTAAGTAATTTGTAATGGGTGAATAAAAAGTTGTGATTTTTTAAATTATAGGTTTTTAATAGTGGTTTGATAAGGTTTACTTGTCAGGCATACATTAAAACATTCTTGATGTTTTATTTAATCTCTCCGTCTTGTTTGGTATCAAAAACGCAGAAAACATAAAAGTGGACAAAAATAAGAAAGGCAAATCAAAACAAAAATGTCATTATTTGAAATATTTTATTACCATTTATTCTCTGAATTCTTTTAAATCAACATTTATGCTAGCAATAAAACTGCGAGCATACAAAATAGCATCCATCTACAAGAAAAGTCAGATAATTTTAGATGAAAATCAGAACACATTAAAAGATGGAAACAGATCCCCGGTGTTTTCTGGATGTAATGTTAGATCAGTAAAATCACATTTAATGCAGAAATAATGGCAGGTTTCAGGGATTTGGCTCAGTAACCAACCAGCAACATCACATGAACAGTAACAAAATGTTCAAGCAAACTACAAATATTCTGTAGGCATCTTTCCAAATTCCAATGTCTGAATTGTTTTTTCTTTGGAAAAAAAGATTCCTAATCTTGATTCTAATGCTTTGTGGTGTTGATAGTTCTGAAGATCAATGAAGGAAATAAAGATGACAACCATCAAGCTTAAATATCAACCTAATAGTATAATATTTTAAGTGCTATGAAACGTTTTTTCAAATGATGGGTAATGAAGCGTCAGTTCATTTTAGATCCAACTTTTCCCTTCTTATTCCCTCACAAAAGCACTTTAAATGGCAGATTACAGTTTGGGGGGATCACAAGCTGTTTGGCCAACACTGACTAAGCTTAGTCACAGACTAAAAACTCCCAAAAGAATCCCAACAATGAAATTCAGTTCAAAGATGGGCTGGAAAGTAGGTCCTCATCCCCCTAGAGTGGTGGACTAAACCTCCAGTCCTGAAAGCTACATAAAACATAAGACACTCCAGAGATCCCCGAAGCTAAACTCAACTTTACATTTAAAGTAGGACTCTAAGGTCTGGCAACATCCAATTCAGTCTTTTCACTGCTTTTTTCTAAATGGTACACATGATACTCAAAGTTAGGGTTAAAAAACGTATTAACTATAACAGCTTTACTTTGAGAAAATGTGAATATGCAGGTGAGTCAATCAAATTAAATAATTAGTATTACTGAAATTGAACAGTTTTATGGTCCACCTGGGGCTCCAGTGGAACATTTCAAGTTGATGATTAGTAACACAATCGGTGGCAGTGTAGTTTAGGTACTCAAAACCTTTGCAACCACAAAAAATTACATCACTAACCACTTCTAAAGTTATCCACTTTTTCTAAGGATTAATAAAGGTGCACACCACTAGATTAGTTGGAATAAGGAGTGTAACGTCTAAGAGTTTGTCTGGGGCAGCATTTGCATGTTAAAGTGCAGCCACTTTTGTGCGTTTAGCTTCTCTGACCATGACAAGATGGCCAGTGAATGAGGGCGGGAGGTGAGTCAGCACAACATGGAGCAGGCAGTCAAGATGAGTCAAGCTTCAGGAGGACAAGGCTACAAACACACAGATGGTCAAAACATTCTGACGAATATCGTAGAAAGATTGGAGCTGCACAGTGACAACGCAGACTAATGAAAAGCTAACCGCAATGAATCAGCAGTTACTGCAGAGTCGTATCCAGTGTCTGATCAACATGTTTTAGCAACATGTATCTAATGATTTTGGGAGTGATAATGAAGTAGAATACTTCAGTTAAGGTGGCCCGGGGATGATCTTAAAATAAATTATAACTTATTCGTATCTAGTTAGTTTGGAATGTTTGTTTCAGACTTTGGAGTGATTTTCTATTAAGTCTGGTTTATTTAGGCAAGTGAGAACATGGCAATCACGCTTGAGTCCGGACCCTAACAACCAAATCGGTTTTAGGCTGATTGCAATTTGGAAAGCAAACACACAAACACAAAAAATGCATCTAAACTTAGTCATGTGTCTAAACTGAACATTTTCTGCTTGCTGTTCTAAAAGAGCAAGCATAAATAGCAAAAAGTTGGTTTGTAGTTGCCCGTCCATTTCCTGTGTCTCTGGAGTTTAATAAAAGTTCTGACCAATGGTGAGAATGTTCTGAAAACGTACTTAGATTCAGCTGAGGGCCGCCTTAAAATAAGGGGGTAAAGAGGGGGTAGAAAACTTGCCCATAAAACACTATGACTATGGAATTGACATGTAACTGAAATTAGAATATATGGGTAACTAATCAACGCAGAACTTGATTTTTTTTGTTTTAACCTGATTCAATTCCTCATTTAGGAGTTGATCCGTAAAACTCAATCAAGATGAGGTCAAGCAGATTGACAGATCAGGACAGACATACAACATAAGAGTGGAAGGATGGAGTGTGTGTGTGAAATTTTTTTAGGAGAGTCTTAGGGAAACAAGGAGTGCTGAAGATGATTATGTACAGTTAATAGACTTTCACACTTTCATCTGTGTGAGCGTATTCTCATCTTCATTTACAAGCAGAGCTGTGAGTGTTGACCTACAAAATCAGAATACAGTAATCCTGAGTGTGTGTTGTGTGTCTGGTGTGCGCGTTCAATCAGTACAGCGACATGTTAAAATGTGTGTGTGTGTGTGTGTGTGTGTGTGAGAGCAGGAGTGTATGCAAATATATGAGTGGATTAAAGGTGAAGTTGATTAGCTGAATGCATGGTTTGCTATGGCCATGCCCTCAGCATCACTGCTGCAGCTCTTTCATCCTGTTGAGGGCGGAGCCGGCCTTGAACCACTCGATCTGCGTCTCGTTGAAGGTGTGGTTGAGCTGGAAGCTCTCTGTGCTGCCGTCACAGTGTTTCAGCACCGCCGTCAGGGGCTAGAGGAGGGCGAAGTGAAGGACAATATAAGAGAATATAAGAACGATAGATTAACAGCAGACAGATCGTCTAGTCGAAGACAGACCCTGATACATGCATGTATGAACTGTAAGATTAAACTTAAAATTTCATTTTTAATTTTACAATCTGCATCGCGATGTCAGCTTCTGGTTTAGTTTATATAGTTTATTAATATAGTTTATATATGTAATTAATTTACAGTTTTTAATTTGCTGTTCATATAGTTTATTAATTATCACTCGTTAATACATTCCCGATTGGGCTTTAGAGCAGAAGAACATTAAAACAAGTCAATCAGCTTTTTGCTTTGATATTCTACCAACATAAAAACACAATTACACAAAAAGATAAAAAACATTTATTTTTAATGCTTTTCTTCTGTAGCTACTGTTTACATTCTCATCTTCATACATTTAGTAATATTTTCATTGATGTTTAAACCTGTAAAACCATTATTAAAAAACAAAAAACTTAAGATATATTATAATAATAATTATAAGAAAAGCTAAACCTAACATGCTTTTTTATAGTTTTTTAAATTGGGTATTTATTTAATTCTTTAATTGTTTTTTAAAAATTATATCTATTACTATTGTTAACCCCTATTATTATTATTATTATTATTATTATTATTAATAATAATAATAATAATAATAAACATTGCTATTTTTTAAACTCCTATTATTAGCATTAATAATAATAATAATAA
Source organism: Distichodus sexfasciatus (assembly GCA_032718565.1). Lineage (NCBI taxonomy): Eukaryota > Metazoa > Chordata > Actinopteri > Characiformes > Distichodontidae > Distichodus > Distichodus sexfasciatus. Next base: position 263,991 of record JAVGVS010000195.1, on the reverse strand, counting down.
TAATAATAATAATAACAACTGATGCCGTATTTGAAGTGGTCTGTTATAAACCCCGTGAACCCCGCTCTGCTGAGTGAGGGCCTGCAGCGTGCAGGCAGCTGATGGTAAACAGAGTGAAAGAGAGCAGCAGGGCAGCAGGGAGGACCACAGCGGGCAGGACTGACCTTCCCCGGGGCGAACGACTGGAGACCAACGATGGAGATTCTGTCGTCAGGGCGGATCTTGTCATAGTCTCGAGGGTCCGAGAACGTCAGCGGCAGCAGGCCCTGCTTCTTGAGGTTGGTCTCTACCAGAGCAGATGAAGATCACACATGAGTAACATTTCATTCTCTTTTAAATCAGCCAGTCGCAAATAGAAGGTCACGTCTCATCACACACAGACGTACACACAAACACACACACACAGAGCTCGGCAGATAGATGGTGTGTGTTCATGAAGCATGTTTAGACAAGAGTGCTGATCTGCCAGATTCCACTGCACTTAGCAAAACAGATCGACTTTCAGCTCGGTTCTTCTTCAGAGTTACATAAACACGGCGTTACACAGTGACACGTCTTGTCTAAAAAAAATACACAAAATATAATCTGTTTCCTGACACACATACGCAGTTATGTACTGCTGTCTTTGTGAGATCCTTCCATTCGCTCTCTAATGTCCATGTCCCTGTACCATCACCCATTACTTGGGCAAATGCTGATCGATTGTCTTTCACAATATGATCTAAACTCCTTCACGGTTGCATTCAGAATTAAAATGATAATAATATACTGATTTCTATTTATTATATTGCCCACCTCACCTGAAACGTGTACCTACAATATCTGGGTACCCAGAATATGTGAGTGATGGTGGTCTAGGGGTTAAGATGCTCGCCTTTTTACCAAGAGGTTGTGGGTTTGAATCCTACCTCCAACACTACCATCACTGAGTTCCTAAGGAAGACCCTTAACCCCAAGATGTTCCAGGGAAACTGTCCCTAAAATTAGGAAAATGGAAGTCGCTCTGGATAAGAGCTTCTGCTAAAATGCCATAAATGTAAAATGTTGTGAAACAACTATTATAACAATATTTTCATTCTAACGATACGTGGCAACTGTTACAGCAAACCAAAAAATGTGACCAAATTCAACAACAGCTGTTTTTGCGATTAAAAGTTATCAGAAAAGCTGAAAAAGTCACCATTTCACACGGACACGGGTGTGAAGTCATGATCGCCACTGACTGATCGTGTTGTCAATGATTCTTTTGCTTCAATTTTAACAAGTTTTCTGTTTCCCAAGTATTGTAGCTACACGTTTAAGGTGTGGCCTTCATATGACAATCATCATCATTATTATTAAAATGATTAATGTAATATCATAATCAAGTTGTTGCAACAGTGAAATAATTCTGAAAACATTCATCAACATTTGTCATGGGCAAATATTACAGCTATTACAGCAAAATATGGGCAAAATGACACAGCTCCATTTTTTGTGTAATTTGAAATAAATAGCACTACAGCTACACCTTACCCTTAAACTTAACGTCAAGAACCAAAATCAAATCATTTGCATCTTTTGGTGTTTCACATAAAACCTGAAACTATAAAGGCCCTTTTTCTTTATGAAGACACGAATGTCCTCACATACACAAATGTCCTCGCAAAGCCATAAAACACACACACACCGTGGATCCTGGCGAAACTCTTGACGATGATGGCTCTTCCTCCGAGGTGACGTGGCTCCAGGGCTGCATGCTCTCTGCTGGAGCCCTCACCATAGTTCTCATCTCCCACAACCACCCACTGCACATCGTTAGCCTACACACACACACACACACACACACACACATAACATAGCTGGTTAAATATGTCTTATCTACCTTATTCACAATTATATGTCAGGTACAAGGGCTGCGTATAACAACCTCAAATTATTATCAGGATTAACTGAACATTTTCTCTAAATTAAGATTATACGATTATTATTTTTGGCTTTGGTGTTTTTTGACTTAATAGTTTAATGACAACGTTGGCACGTTAAATAACTGGAGTAGTGGTAGTGTAACGGTTATGGAGTTACGGTTAGGGTTAGGGTCCTGTGATCTGAGGTGTAAAGATCTCTCCAGCCCTAAGCAGATGATAAGATGGTGAGGTGGAAATATGAAGTTTTAAGAGTGTGTGTGTGTGTGTACCTTGTAGAAGCGGGCCACGTCCGGCACGCCCCCATACTCTCCTGTCAGCTGATTCTTGATCTTATTGATGGCGTCGTTCTCGATGTTGACCGCCCCGATCAGCAGGTTGTTGGAGATGTTGTCAAGGTGGCCACGGAACTTCAGCCACGGACCGGCTGCACTGATGTGGTCTGTAGTACACTTCCCCTTCACCTGTGTGTGTGAGAGTAACTAAAACTTACTAAAAAAAAGTTACTAAAAGTTTGAAATAATCATTATGTTGAAATCAAACGAGCCTCATACAAAAAACCCGACAAAAACGACAGAAAAGCAAACACACGCTGTCTCACCTTAATCAGCAACTGCATGTCCTCCAGGTCTTTCCCGTCCCACTTCTGGAAGGGTTCGAGCAGCTGCAGCCTGGTGCTCTGTGGGTTCACGTCCACTCTGACCGAGGCGCCGTCGGCAGGAGGCTGCTGGTACGTGTCCTCGCCCGGGTCAAAGTCCCGCGTCGGCAGCTCCTCGCCCGTAGGGGGCGTCAGTTTGAACTTCTGTCCATTCGGGGCGGTCAGGTAGTCCGTCTCAGGGTTAAAGTTTAAGGTGCCCGCTATGGAAAGAGCGGTGACGATCTGAGAAAAAGGGCAAGAGAAAGACAAATGACGTTAAAAGGGTTAGTAATACACCTCAGATAACGCTCCAAAACCAGTGTGTCTGTTTGGTGAAGATACCTCTGGTGAAGTAACGAAAGCGTGTGTGGCCGGGTTCGCATCATTCCTCGCCGTGAAGTTTCTGTTGAAGGAGGTAATGATGGTGTTCTTCTCTCCTTTCTTTACATCACGCCTGAGAGAAGAAAAAAAAACACACACACACATACACAAAAATAAAACAACATTATTCATCATATCATACTTTCTCAACACCAGTAAAAATCAAACAGGATTTTGTGAGTATACCTGTCCCACTGTCCGATACACGGCCCACAGGCATTAGCCAGAACCACACCACCCACATCCCTCAGGATCTTAGCCTGCATCGGACACACACACACAGGCATGTAAAAGCCTCCTCATTCCTCATGCGTGACTAGGCCTATCGCAGTTATTACATAACAGCCTGATCAGATATTAATTGAGCTGACTGTGATTATATTTTTGCATCTCTAACTGATTGTGAGAAACTATGCATGACTGTGTGAGCGTGTGTGCGTATGTATGTGTGTGTGTGTGTATGTGTGTATACACACATATCCGTCTCTCTCGATGGTGGCTCGGATCTGCTCTGAGCCTGGTGTGACGGTAAAGGTGGATTTGCACTTCATGCCGTGCTGCAGGGCCTGCTGGGCCACCGAGGCGGCGCGACCCATGTCCTCGTAGCTGGAGTTGGTGCAGCTGCCGATCAGACCTTCACAAACACACACACACGCGTTAAAAATTCTCATCAGCCCTCATTCACTACTGACCATGTTATTACATAAAGGCCAAATAAGTAAAGTCATTTTTATGTAATGAATATTCATTCGCTCATTATCTGCACTGTTTAATCCCCATCAGGGTTGCGGGGACCGGAGCCTTACCCAGGAACTACGGACGGATGGCAGGGACCCACACACACGAGCACACAATCACACCTTACGGGGCCAATTCACAGTTGCCAATTAACCTATATTGCATGCTTTTTGGACTGTGGGAGGAAACCGGAGCCCTGGAGAAAGCCCACGCAAATACGGGGAGAGCATGCAAACTCCACACAGAAAGCCCCTACGGCCGACCCCGGGATCGAACCCATGACCTTCTCACTGTGAGACAGCAGCGCTAACCACTGCGACACCGTGCCGCCCTATGTAATGAATATATAATATACAAATAATCTGCCAGTCAAAAAGGGATCTCTGTACCTTTGCTCATAACTGAAGCAACTGATGCATTCTGAATTAAAACTGCAACAAAGTGATTATTCTACTGCTCACCATGACTTAAACCGGTGGCTGCAATACCTTGTGAATTAACAAGTTTCACAGACAATTAGATTTTGGCAGTTGGTAGCGCAATGGTTAGGGTTGACAGTTCAATCCTGGACCGGTAAAGGTACCAATGAGGTACTCATGAGTAAAGTACCGAGCACTGCTTCCAAAAGCTGTCTACTGCTCCTTCACGGATAGGTGAAATGCAGAGCTGTGCTGTGGTTTGTTCACAATGACAAATAATTACTCACTTAAATATTAAGGATACATGACAACAGTGAACAATAAAACACATACATGTTTGACCACATTCAACAACAATAATCTCCTTTTGCAATTACAAGCTACCAAGAATGTTGAAAATCTCTCCTTTTCCCACAGAGACACTGGCAAAAAAAGTCGCCAGAAACACTGATCAATTTCTCCAGATCAATTAACAATTTGCGGATTTTGAAAGGTATCTTGCAACTACATGTTTAAGGTGTAGCGGGCCACGTCATCATCCGTTTGAGTGTGTGTGCATGTGTGTGTGCGTGCGTGTGCGTGCTCTCACCAACTTTGACCTCGAGTGGCCAGCCGTTCTTCTGAGCTGTAGCTCCGACATCAGCCACCGGGTGAGCCAGGTCGGGAGTGAAGGGACCGTTAATGTGGGGCTTCAGCTGTAAGTTAAGCATGACATGCGGGATGTGTGTGTGTGTGCCAAATTCTGTTACACTATGTGACACTGTGCACTTTAGACTAGAGTTCATGTAGAGAGAGAGTGTGTGTGTTTGATTAACGCACCTCACTCAGATTGATCTCAATTAGCTGGTCGTACTGACAGCCAGCATCAGGAACCAGACAGTCCTTATACTCATCAGCCAACTCTGCAATCTCTACACAAAACAACACGGAAACGGACGAGTGAACAAGTGAGTTAGTGTGAAAGAGAAATGCAAAACAGTAGGTGAGTTTCTTAGTTTGTAACAATTCTTTATCTTTCGGAACATAGTCAACGAGGGATGGTGTGGGAACGAGAGCGTGTTTTTGTGAACTAGATTTATTTTGAATACAAATTTTCAGACTCTACATCTGCATACTGGGGACAGAGCTACCTTTGGGGCAGAAAAACGGCATGCCCCATTTATTTTCATTCAGCTACAGTCATCATTACGTCTATGAAATGCCACTAAAAGTACAGTGAAGTAAACATGTGTGTACATACCTTTGCGTCCTGTTTTCTCCAAGTATGTCTTCATGCGGTGGTTGTAGGGGAACACAGACGTAGTGGCTCCGATTTCGGCTCCCATGTTGCAGATTGTAGCCATGCCTAATACACACACACAGCTTCAAAATGTGCCCACATGGTCAATTACATTTCAAGTTTACAACAATATACATGACTAAGAAGAGTTGCTGAGAATAGCAAAACATCCCAGCGGCGTTGGACACATACAGTAGATTCTCAAGCTGTACAAGTGTGTGCATTTCTATGACTCACACCTATTTCGGAGACAAACCTCAGACCCTACTCCTACAGACCGAGAGCTTACCTGCCTTTTGGGACGAGTAACGGCATCTCTATATATTTTTGTTTTTATTAATAAATGATATATTTGCATGTTTTATAAAGCAGACTTAAGAGCAACGTGACTTGTGCTCAAGTCCTTTACAAAAATACGCTAAAAATAAAAAATAACAAGTCTTAAAAATATATATAGTGATGAAAAACAAAGAAATAATAAGTTAAAATGACAATAAACAGCACACTAAAAGAGCACAAGTTAGTTTTACCTAACCGGTGTTCAAAACAGTTGCTCCAGGATTTCGCGGATCTGAATTTGCAGCAGCTCTTCTAAAAAAGAATTGTGAAGAAAGTTGCAGTGTTTTTATGCGTTTTGTTGTCAAAGTTGTGGGAAATCTTGCAATTTTGCCGTATGAATTCTCAGGAATTGGATGAATTTGCGTTAACAGTTGCGATCACGAAATCCCAGAGGGTCTGCCAAAAGCATACTGACTTAAACATGCATGTCTCTGTGTGTTTAAAATAATAAAATGTACTGAAAAAACTGTACGAGTGTTAAAATGACAAGCCATTTTATTTAGGGTTATTAAAAGTGTGTGTCTACCTGTGCAGGAGATGGAGTCGACTCCTGGTCCGTGGTACTCCACTATAGCGCCCGTACCTCCTTTCACAGTCAGAATTCCTGCAACTTTCAGAATCACGTCTTTAGGGGACGTCCAGCCGGACAGAGTGCCGGTCAACTTCACCCCAATCACCTGAGAGAGAGATAATGGAGATGACGATATATATGTACATGTTCATATTCATATTCATGGAGATGATGGAGCTGTAGACTCACGTTTGGGCATTTCAGCTCCCATGGAATCCCTGCCATGACGTCCACCGCGTCAGCTCCTCCCACTCCGATGCAGATGCCCCCGAGTCCGCCCCCGTTGGGCGTGTGCGAGTCTGTGCCAATGAGCATCACTCCTGGGTATGCGTAATTTTCCAAAATGATCTGTGAACCAACCAGAGAGGAGGCCATCACCTTCTTTATTGGGCTGAAAGTCAAAACTGTGCAATAAGTAGGATAAGTCACACAGTCTTACAGTGTTTTAAGGGACAAAGCAGCCATAGATGAAAATGCTGCAAATAATTCGTTAAAACTAAAGGAAGCTTTAATTACAAGTTGTACAGAACACATTGCTAAATAACGCCATTTGGTTTCATTCACTGTTGGCATTGTAAGCATCTAGGACTGGGCAATATTGCTCAAAATGTTTGGACCAACGTTAATTTTTCCAATTCAATTTTACTCAGAAAGAAGCTACATCTTTACATTGTTCTCATGTTTATTATTTCGGATCAAATTTACACAAAAACAACGTATACAAAATATACACATTAAGCAAGACCACACACACATTATCTTTAAAATGTTAAAACATGCAAGTGCTTTAACCACTTAGTAGACTTCCCAAAAAAAAAAAATTCAAGTGACTTCCCAGATTTCATGCAAACTTTACAAACTGGTTTGGTGCACCTTATTAAATGAATATGTTGCAATAGATTTATTTTGAAACGATTAAAAATATCATTCACATCATCATCTTCGGTCCGAATATCCCTACTTTAACCCTCACGAGTCATAGTCAGAGCTCCGTGTACCTGGTGAATAATTCCTGATCCCGGTTTCCAAAAGCCGACTCCATATTTGGCTGCAGCCGTGGCCAGAAAGTTGTAGACTTCCTGATTCACCTCCTGCCAGTCGGAAAGGAAAACATCAGCGTTTAGTTCCCTACGTTCCAGAAGATGAGCTGTTTCTAATTTACTTCTGCAAACACAGAAGTCACCAAGTTCATCCGGCCTCTCAGACGCATACTGCTGACCTCTGATCAGCTCTTGCTGGAAGGCCTCCAGAATGCTGATACAGCTTATAAAGAGACAAAACTGATCCTAGATCAGCAGTGATCTCCAGAAAACTTGGTAATATACAGTTTTATCTGGTCATAAGTAACGAAAATCTCTGCTAATGTTATTTTAACGTGGATATGGATTCTTAGGTAAATTCTACAGGTATATTTTTCTATATTTTTTATAATTATTTGATCATTTTCTTTAAGCTATTTGCTTAATTTTTGTAAAATTACTTTCTTAGTCTTAGAAATTAATAAAGCTGCATTTCACTACAACTATGCATGTGACTAATAAATTGTATGCATATTATTTTATCATGTGATAGGAAAGATCCATACATTTATGCAAATCATCAACAGACAGACATATTTTGATATGATGTAGATTCCCACACCTCAGATAAACACTCATTTCACAGCTGCTTTATAATTTCTCCAAATCTGCTTAAACCAACATGAGTGTAAATTCTTAAGAGCCCAGAAAATAACCTGATCCCGAGTAAAAACAAGATCAGTCTGTCCATCACCTGTGAGCCAAAGTTAAAGGCGCCAAACGTACAACAACATTTGTGCACCTTTACATTCACAACAAGCTACAGAAAATCAATAATGAAATGAATGTTTAATGCTTCCTCCACAAACTGACCTTTACAATTTTCTATAGAGGTCCCCAAATCTGACCCCTAATCCTCGGATCCACATCAAAGCTTTAACTTACACTTGCAGTTCATGACTGTAACAGTGGGAGGCAGCGTTTCCAACACAGCGCCTTTAAAATCTGATCTCTCTACTGCTGAACTCGACCTTAATGACTAATCCATGCCTGTTGCCCAAGTAGACAAAAGTACAAAAGTCAACAAGGGCAACAACTTCAGCTGGACTTTAAGCTCTGTGCCAGCGTCACCAGCCTGGCACCCACGACGCAGTACCTATTCACTGACACCTTTAGAGCTGTGAAAGCCATTTAATCAGTATAAAATCCAATCCAATTAGTTGAACAAAGCTGATTTTTAATGTATAGGTCATTTCTTCTCACAGGCAGGATTTTGCCCATATGAATGCCCTAAAGTCTACAGAATATCGATCAATAAACACATTGTGCTTTTCTGGAAAAATAAATTATTTTTCAATTCTGAATCAAAAGTGAAAGCCAATTATAATTGGAACAAACTGCCAGACCTGCAGTTCAGCTCAGAAATGTTATGGTTGGGTATTAATTCCAAAAAATAAGGCAATTTGTAATTTTGTTCCACCATGTGCTGTGAGATCATATCATACACTGCGAATTAAAAGGGGACTTATGTACGTTTTGCATTTTGCAATTAGCAGAATTTCAAAATTATTTAAGTTTGAGATTCAGAATTCAATTTGCAACATTATATTATAAATATGATTATTTATATTGTCCACCACAACCTAAAACACGTAGCTAAAATATCTTGTCAAATCACATTATCATAAAAACAGTAAACGACATGACTAAGTTGTCGTGAATGTCTTGCTCCAGATCATTTTACCATTTTGGGGGTTTTGCAGGGCGTTGGAGCTACACATTTAAAGTCTGAAAAACAAGATAAATCATTTGTTGCCATTTTAGGAGTGAAAATTTTTTGAAACCCATTCAACATGGGAAAAGGTAAAGCTGTCCCTTTTTTGACTCACAGTGTAGAACATGATATTGTTTTCCTATATTATATCCATCCTCTGCTTTCTCTCTCTGCTTGGTATTGAACTCTAAGCTATTCGGCTGATCTTCCGTCTCACCGCACCAGCTCTGACACACTGAATATTCTCTCTGGGATTTGAGTGCAGGTTTAGTTTCTCAACCCTGTGCTGTGCGAGCCCAAACTGACTCCAGGTCAGGCAAAGGCCAAAGAACTGGCTTTCTGTTGTTTTCCATGCTGCCCTTCATTTACAGTTCTCTTAGTCAGATTAGCATCCTGGGATTCTTAAAAAAGTCTTTTAACTCGCATCAAACACCGTCTCCCTTCGCTAGGCACCGTCACGTGACCCCGCCTTGAGTTTTAGTGTTAGCCCCGATTTAACTAAGCCAATTACCGAGCCCTTTGTAAACTGTATTAGGCATGTCAGCACACAAACACTAATCTGAATTGTGACGCAGCCCTTTAAAGACAGGAGTAAAGTGGGACTCCACCCAGAGACCAAAGCAAGAATTTTTGAAATTCTGTGAAAACACAGAATTAATCAACTGGAACAACTGAGCAGTGAGCGTTTAATGTCAGCAGATATCAGTAGATTGGCCAAATTCGCTTTAATAAAACTCAAGTGGTACTGTATGTAGGATAATTTTGAGGTTTTCAATCCACCATATAGACCATGTTAAGGTTTGGAATCTGTTTGTTGGGTTTGAATCAGGACCCAGTTAAATATTTCCCACTTAAGTCAGGCAGAAAGTGTCAACAAACATCATATGGGTATGTTTGCCTTTTCTTCGTTGTTTTTTCCACAAAAATAGAGAAGACTTTCCTCAGTAAAATGCTAAGCATCATGTTAGGGAGGCAGTATGTTGAGGACTAAATGTTAATGTCTATTTCTATATCTTTCAGTTACCAGTCCCTCCAAGATTTCACAGACTTTTTTGAGATCGTCAAAACTAAATGCCCGATTTTGCAAGAGCTTTTCTACAAAAAACGAAAAACGGAAAAGTTGTGGTAATTGGTCAAAACTGCATGGTAGTAAGTTAAAATCACAACTGGACAGTATAGTTAAGGTCATGCTCCAGATCAGCTTCTTAATACTGGAGATACATCATTCATAAATAATACATTTTAACATAGTAGTAAAGCACAGGAATGTTTGAGTCTAAGACATTCTGAGCTAGTTAAAGCTTGGTGGCATGCTAGGGGTTCAAATCCTGGACAACACAAAAAGCAGTTTGCAAACCTAGTTCTGAGAATTCACAACAAAAATAACAGATTCAAAACTGTAAACCCGGTTTAAAGAAGAGTAGGTGTGAAAGCAGCATAACACTGTTCCATCTCATTCGCGCAATCAAGATGCTGAGCACCAAAAATCAGCCCAAAGGTCTTAAAATTGCTGTCGTTATGCACGAAATGGCAAGCAGCTTATAAAAAAAAGTGCAGCATAAAGCTCCCCTGTGAAAAAATAGACGTGCAGAGCAAGTTGTTTTCCCATCTTTTTTAAACCAGGCTGCTTTAACTTCTTGCCATGTCAGTCACACTGGCACGATGGCCGAGAAAGTCCAGTGCAATTCAGATACAATTAGAAAAACTGCATCACAAAAATCACACAGTATACTGGTCATGTTCATATGTGCAAGCACAACTGAACAGCCATAACACAACGGCGGTGAGCTTCGGCACCACCCAGCAAAACACTTTACAACTGTACGGCACTAACATAAAACAGAAGAGAACTTTCTTTAAAGCCAAAAGAAAAATACGCCTGAGTGCCCAAGTATACCCTGGGAAAACAACCACTCTGTTGTGGCTCACTTCTGTACCATTTTGGTTGTTTGCATCTTCTTCAAGGTTACACTCTTTCTCAGAATTTGCATCGCATCTATGAACGTATGCAAAATTTTTTGCATATATGTTTTCATATATGTGAACTGTGTACCGTATACAAAATTGCAGTGTGCTTGCATGTGTGTATTTCGGATCATTATAAACACACTCGACTGGGCTAACTCCTTTTCCCCACCTTTGCTCTCTGCAGGTCCTCAGCTCCGCCGGTCTGGGCCTCAATCAGGTGGTCGCAGTGGATGGTGGAGGGCACGGCCACCTTGGGCAGGCCGCTGCTGATGAACTGCAGCATGGCCATCTGCGCCGTGGCGTCCTGCATGGCCACGCGGTCGGGTCGCAGACGCAGGTACGTTCGGCCTCGAGAGATCTCCTGCCCCGCCGGGTCAGCCAGGTGCCCGTAAACAATCTTCTCTGACAGCGTGAGGGGGCGATTCAGCCTGGTCAGAGGAACAGAAGTGGAGGGAGATGAAACACACACAGCATGAACCATGACACATCCTGAGTTTCACAACAAAGTTGTGTAACTTCATTTGCAGCTGTTCACATATCACAGCAACATCCAATAAATCTTCTTAGTTCTAAAATCTCTAACGACGGCAGCACTACTGTAGATTTTTTGCTGTATAATAGGATTAAAGGTTTATTATAAACGTTATACACAAGTGAAAAGTTGCTAAAATAGTAAACTAGTCAAACTGCACCAATCCAACGTCAGTATAAGACATATATCTTACAGTGTCAGATCAGGGCATCCCTAGTAAAGTACCTGTAATTTTTCTAAAAATTCCAATATATTATTAGGTTTTTTTTTTTTTTTTTTAATGATTATTGTAATTTGTATTGGAGAAAAACAAGTTAAATTTCTTGTAAGTGTTACCTTACTTGGCCAATAAATCTGATTCTGATAAGAGCTACAAGTATTTATAACCAGCTCTTCTTGGAGTTTTAAGGCCCCACCAATGTGTTTTAGATAAGCTGCTAGATAAGATAAGTTTATCAAACTTCAAGACGAAGACTACTACTGTAAACTCCCTAGTTAAGTAGTTTAAACTCCCCAAACTCCTAAAATTGCAGACCAGGCAGGAAAAGAAAATGTCGGTTTTTATTTAGAGATATGTAAATAGAGGATTTTCCACAACAAACTTACCTCTTGTGCACGATGCTGATGTTGTCTTGCAGTTTGCCGTAGTTGACAGCAGAGTCGACCTCAAAGCGGCTCATGGCCACTTTGGCTTTCGCATTAAGGACGGCGGCGATGTGTAAGCGTCTGGCCCCATCTCCCAGGACCAGCTAGAGAGCGGAAGAGATACAGAGAGAGAGAGAAACAGAAAGAAAAAGAAAGATCAGTTTCCTATCCCTCTTCAGAAGGTTTTCATTAGTGAAAGGATGTCCAAAGTGTGTTCGGCAGTCCAATCACAATCCAAGCAGTGATTTTAAATGGCCCACAGCTTGTCTATACTAATTTGCAACAGCCGTTCAAATGATAATGACTGAATAAAAAGTTCCTTTACTCAAGACCTTAACTCAAGCAGAACTAATGTGATAAGTAATAAAGTGGAAGTGAATTTGGTCATCTCATCCAACATACATGACAGTTAACAAATAAAAGGATAGAACTGAAAAAAGAAAAGAAAACAGTCACTCATTTGACTCAAGTAACTTTTCTGTGAGACACATAAGCAAGGTAAGGTAGAGAAATGAGACAAACACAATATACGACATATCCACATTCACCTACATTTTATATTGTTACTGACACTTGAAATTTATTTTCGTGAGAAAGGTTTGGACACAACTGCATTTCTGTGTTATTCATTACTATTTTCTTAATGTCCATCTGCTAATGACCCCCCCCACCCCACCCCCCGGGGTGAACCCCCAAAACTAAAAGTTGTTTGGGATTATATAAACACACGACTGCTGGAATGCATGTCTCCACAGTAATTCAGTCCAGGGCAAAGAGGCTATTACTATGAATGACTGGAATTGCCTGAACCAATTCTGCTGTTGTGCTGCACTCCTACAGTAAGGACAATAAACTATTAAATGAGAAGTTCAGTAAATGACTCATTTACCACACATATGAACAGCATGTGACAAACATTCAGTTGGCACATTAAAAAAAAACCCTGAATGTTAACCATAACGCCGTGATTGAAGGCTGAGTCTGACTTATTTCAGTCATAGTAGCATTAGGAGTTTTTATTTACCGCACGTAACAAATGTAATTTTATTTCTTTATTTACCCAGTTAATGCCTTCTCTAATCTAATAATGATCTACTGAGTGAAAGTTTTATGTTTACATATTAGAAAATTGTATAGCCTCATTTCTGGAGCTGAGAATTCCAGACCAGTGTAGCTGATTTGGTGTGGATTGTTTGACAGGCAATAAGTTTATGAGCAAATTAAATCATTTTTTATTAGATGATTTATTCTCTAATGTTCAGTTCATCCAACAACCCTCGCTGGCCCTGACTGCAAACCACAAATCAAGTGACAGTTCACTTTTCACTATTGTTCTTATTTGCATTACTGTTTGTAAGTGGCCATTTGTCTCTGTGTCATTATCACACAGCCCAGCATAAGGAAAAAGTGTGAAAGATGTTAATGAAACAATAAGGGGAAAGAAGTTTAGACAGTTGGTCCCTTGACTGGAAAGTAGCCGATTCAAGTCCTGGACTTGTAAAGGTGCCAATGGGGTTACATTTGTGCGTTCACAATGACAAATAATCACTCACTTAATTCATCTCTCCGTCAGTCCTGTGTTAACTTGACTTTCTGTTTTGGTGCAGAAATAATCAGGATGCTGCTGATGCCTTTGTGTTTTTTATTATTTTACTACCATTTTCATTATTTCGCACTTTTTGTACTACTGTCAAGCACTTTTAAATACCTGTAGGTATGATAATATGCCATGTATATATAAACTCGCCTTAATTGGCGTGACGGCATCAACGTCCAATCAGATGCCCGGCAATTACTTGACCAACGTTAACTGTAGTGAGTATGAAATCAGGTATTAATTTCGCTTTAAAACCTGAACACTAATAACCTTGATTCCACCTTGCGACAGAGCCCCGGACATTTACTACGTCATCAGGGTTAAAGAGGAGGAGATCTGCGGAAAAACTGCGTAGCCCTGACAGCGGAAAGATGCTCCAACTACACGAAAACGCAGCATTACCGCAATGTAACATCATTTACACACGGAACGGACATTTCCTGCTACATCACACCGTTCTCGAGCCGTAAAAGAGATTGTTAATTCGTATATAAAACTCAAACATACCCGTAATCGGCTCACAGTCATACAGTAGGACGCCATTTTGCTCGCTGACAAAGATGTCGCTGCTGCGTGACGTCACATCACTGCGCGAATTTCAACCTCCGTTACTGCCGCTCTCCAAAAGATGCATAAAAACATTACTGTTTGTAATCAACATTCTCTTCAGTTTCTTCTCCATCTACATATGATGTAACAAGAGCATATTTTCTGTTACTGGAGCTGATTTTTAGATCAAATTTAAACAGACAGCCACAAAAAGTAAGACAGTCTCATTTATGCAGCTGTCAGGTTAGAGGTACTGTTATTATGGTTACATAATATTTATGGTCCCACAACACGAGGACGAGGGTGGGTGGGTGTTAAGATAAATGACAAAGAATTTAAGATATTCTCTCATGATCAATGTGTTATTTTAGTATGTTGTCAAATAATTCCATAAAGGCGAGGTCATGTACAAATGAAGTCCCAAGAGCCTCCTTCTATTGTAAGACACAATTTCTAGGAGTGCATAAAACATGCACCCCAAGGATAAAGTTTTGAAACTTTTCTAAAAATGGGGTGAAATATTTGAAATATTACTATCAGACGTATTACTATTACTGACAAAAAAAACCCTTAAATATTACTGACAAATTATATCACTTCAAAAGAAGTATATGTTGATGGAGCAATATTATGAATAATGAAAATTCTTTTTACCTTTTTTTAATTTGTTAAACTCTGGCATCTATCCTATCTACCTTCTCTGGAGTGCAATATATTATATAAATATAAACCTTCGTAAGAGCATTAGAATGGATTTCTGGACTGTGGCCATGTACTATTTGATTTGATTATGACAGTCTGGACATCCATGGATAGTTGTTCTCAGATGTATTATTTGACATTAAAATAACACATGCACTGGCATTTTTTTGATCGTGAGTTTGTCATCTAAAATGCTCCAGAAAGAAACCATGGAAAGAAAACGACGCTTCCCATAATTCCTTTTTCCCAAACTACAACTACTTCCCCTGCTGACTGGATATCCCTGCTAGTCCAATTGTCACTGGTTCCGCCCACTTTCCAGCCAATAGCAGCTCTGTTGCTATCACTTCTTATATTTTTAGCTTTACACAGCACAGCTCTCAGAGTCATATCAATTCGCCGGGTAAGGTAGTGCGCGAACTAATGATCATTTACTGCTGGACTATGACATAAAAGTTCGCCAGGGCTGAAATTATCGAGATATAACCGATCAATTACAAAAATGAAAGTCGGAATGATGAGTAAAAAATGCTTTTTACTATTTTTTCAGTATTTTTATATTCCTCAAAAACATTTGCACTTTATCATACATACCTAACATTTAATATGCACAAATACAAATATTCACAAATAGTTTTTATAATAGTCAAGGTTTTTTTCAGGAATCAATTTTCCAATATATATATATATATTAGTTTAGATTTGGCTTGCATTGGTTTCTCCCAATTTATTTGTTAACGTCAGTTTAAATTGTACAAACGTGTGAACCACTCTACATTTCTCAAATAATGTCATCTTATATTTTATCATTTTAGATGTAGCTTACCTTAATTTCTCCCAATTTAATCTGTTATCTTCAGTTTCAATGTGCACAAAGTTAGGAGTAAACCAGGTTACATTTCACTACATTTTGTACTTATATAATTAATAATGTTACAAGTAACGAATTTTGAATGCGTTCCTACAACTTTTGGGTCACAATTTATAACATTTATAATAATAAAAATAATTTAACATGATATTACTTGATATTATAAATCATCACACCTCAAATGAATTTATTTAACTAATCAATTAATATGCCTTGTCTGAAGCGATGATAAAGGTCTGTATCTATATGACGAGTTAATTACTATAATATGTTGAAAGTAGTTCCGGCTGTGATGCTCGTCACGAAACAGGGGGCGTGGGCGTGCTCGTACCGTCTTAATGCGCGGCGTATCAAACACTAAAGTTTCTCCAGGCAGCTTGACAGCGAGCGCACTGTTTAACACGCAGCCTGGCCTCGAATAAAATACACGCTATAACCTCTTAAAGTGTATTTACATTGCATGCTTAAAAACAACGATGTCCAGCCAATAGATCTCTGTCCACCTTCCATTTTTTATTCATAGGATTAAAAAAATACAAAAAACAAAAACGGGGATAATAACAAGCGCTGAACGTAAGTATGACCCGTTATTTTATATACATACAATAGTGTATTTTAATGCTCATTGTATTTCTATAGTCTTTTTATTCATAGGGGCCGTTAGATAAGAGGTGGTAGTGCTCAATGTTTTTATTGCCGAGTTAATATTGAATGAGGGAAGAGCTCGTCGTCCATTTTAGAGGATGTTTTAGTTAGTGCCACATCAACTTGCTAATTAAATAATCTGTTTACCCTTTTCTATCAATTGAAATTTGCACAATACGTTTTAGAATAATTTGCTGTGCCTTATGGCTTGATTTGTATTGCTGCGCTATCTAAATGTTTTTAAATGTGAAGAAAATCGAATTCTAAGCAAATGATACATTTTGCATTTTTATAGCTCTAACACAGAGTCTCGAAATAATCTGCAAAGGTAGTGCTGTGTCATCTACATATATTATTTCTCTTCACTGGGATAAGGAAAATGATCCATATTTTAACAGGGAGACATTTCTAGATTGTGAAAGTGTGGGGCGAAGTGGTCTCGGGTGGTCTCTTTTTAATTTCTCTTAAATATTCCTTTCGGGTGATTAATGTGAATGGATGTTAATTTTCTATACAGTTTCTCTATGTACTACAATAAAACTCCGATGTTTAGTTAACACAACACTTGCTGCTAAAATATTAGGCGAAGGAATTTTATTACTTTATAACTTGTATATATATATTTTTAATTATAACGATTTGGTGAATGTGGTTTTTGGCTCCGGTTTTAGACTTAGTTTTGTGGTAGTACAGCAAATTGGATCTTGCTACAAGCTGGATTATTCTCGTGATTGTTCTATTCATTCGAGCAAACAATGCAACTGCAAAACAAAACATCAAAAGCCTGCATGGACCAAACAAACACCACGGGGCTCCCACGTCGTGCTTTTTAGGAAGCGTTTATCCAAACTAATAATAAAGAAAAAAGGGTGGGCAAATAGGTTTAGTTTCTCCGTATGAAAGGCTTAAGCCAAAGCCGAAAGGCCGATAATGGAAACCACGTCACTGGAGTGTGAAGTTTGTTGTTGTTTGTCAAAGTTTGGAAATGGACAAATTGGTCGAGATTAAAGCTTAAGATTTTTAACTCGTTCACGTTGTCATTGCAGTTTTGCACTGCGTGACATTGACTGACATTGAGCGCATATTGAAATGAAGGATGGAAGTGAAGCTATTTATACTGCCCTGTTTTTCCCCCACTAAAATAAGCTTCATCAAAAAAAGCAAATCAATATCGTTGTATTACATCTATACGCGCCTAAAACTCTAAACGTACCTCGAAAATAAAGGATTTATTGTTGTTGTCAAGCTTGATGAATAATGGCAAGGCTCTGGGATAGCAATTGCTTCAGGACCTGATCCATTAAACGTTTATATGAAGAATACATAGCAAAAATACACTGTTATAATTAACCGGACGTTGCCTTAAGATTAATTAGTCAATACAGCAACCTGCGGAATTCGCGTTAGCCTGTGAGCTAACAAAGTCAAACACCTCGAAGTCAAATCGAGAAAAACCTCTTACTTTATATAAAATACGAATATGTCAATGCCTCGACACAACGCTAATCAATTAGTATTATCACGACAGCCTACTTAGTCTCGACGACATAACGTTAAAGCACTGATTAAAATCGAGTTTAAGGGCAAAAGCTAGCAGAGTTTGCTTTTCTGTTTGGGTGACTCGAATGCGGAATCGCGAGATTAGGGGCGTCTCAACGCAAGGTGTTATGGGAGTTGGAGTTTTTTTTTTAAAACTTCTGTGACTAAGCTCGTCAGACGTTAAAATTTTAATTTAAAGCATTTACAGATGGTTTTGAAGGCTATGGCTAATGTGTTATTCAGGAGGGTTATATGTCAACAGAAAAAATATTTTCTGTCTCAAAACAAGAGGTTTGTGATCAGTGGCTAACATGAGCTGGCCTTTTGTCTCAGTGTCATGGGTGTCAGTTATGGAGGTTATATATCAACTCCGAACACTGAAGCGAGGCAAAATTGATGTAGAAAGAGAGAACAAATGACCAATACAAACCCCCCACAAAAGATCTTGCACCCCCATAAATGCCTGAAAAAAACCTCAGACCCAATCATGTTCAACCTAAAGATATACCCTTGTGTAGCAACTAGAAATATTGATTCAAATGCTGGCACGTTTCATGGTTTGCTTCCCAAATGAAACAGTCCTGCTCTCTCTTTCTACATCAATTCTGCCTCGCTTCTGTGTTCGGAGTTGAACTTCACCTCCACTTGTGCCCTTTGTAATCCTGAGTGCTTTTGCTTTTAGCGGTTGCCAGCAGGGGCAAGCAAGATGAGGGATTTCAGATAAGCCTGGATTGCTTCCTCAGCCATAGCTATAACACGCACATGCTCATGGAATATTACTTTTATTCCCCCTGTGTGTGTGACCTCTGAAAGTAATTTCTTCTCTTACATTCTTTTCAAAGGGATTGGAAGAAAGTGGGTCTCGGAGACTGGTAGCATCTCCTTAAGCCCTGTGTGGCATCGGCTTTTAGAGCGGTCGGAAGACGCTGGGTCTAGTGGGGTGTGTTCGGGTCTGCTGGTGTTCCCTGCTCAAAAGCTGCCTTCTCAACATCCATTATAAGGACTGAACATTTTGCTCCTTTCTCCATCTTAAGTGAGAGATGTGGAGGCCTTCATAGAACGTGTTTGACTGAAGAGACAGGGGGAGGGAAGTACTGGAGATCTGGGCCATTTGATCACACCATCAACCCACAATGCATTTGGAGGTAAAGGTGGCACTGAACTTCATTGTGTCCTACTTGTACAACAAGCTCCCGCGGCGACGTGCGGACCTTTTTGGGGAGGAGCTTGAACGTATCCTGGTGTCGAGATATGAAGGGCACTGGTACCCCGAAGCTCCTTTACGTGGTTCTGCATTTCGGTGCCTCCACCTCGGAGCCCCTAGAGACCCAGTGGTAGATTTGGCAGCCAGGAGGAGCGGACTGGACACTGAGGAAGTTCGAGCCAATGTCCCTCCGGAGCTCAGCATCTGGATCGACCCCTACGAAGTGTCCTATCAGATTGGGGAGAAAGGAGCAGTCAAGGTGCTATACATGGAGGATCCTCCCGGATTGGGAATCGAAACCGACACTTCAGAGGGCGTTGGTGGTCTTGGTAAACCTGACATGGAGATGGACGAAGGCAAGAATTTGCGCTTCAACCCCGATGCTCAGGTCTTTGTGCCTATCGGCGGCCAAGCGTCGCCCGTCATGCTTTCATCCCTCTCCAGTTCGCCGACGCCTCTCTGCCAAGGTCTTTTCAGCTATCCAGGCCCCAGTACCCCAACCAACCCCACCACACACTCCTCTAACACCTCCTCCCCATCTCCGCCCAGCACTGGCTTGACCTATCCCCATCCGACCGCCGCTCCTGGCTCCCGCCCGGCTCCTCAGCCAATCACTTTCACCACAGCCAGCTTTGCCGCCACCAAGTTTGGCTCCACCAAGATGAAGAAGTGCAGCAGTGGGGGTTCCGGGGTGGCAACAATGGCTGGCCCCGGTAGTGTTGGAGCGCCTCCTCCTCCTCAGAGGATGTTAAACCGCTCGCCCACCACCGTGTCACCCCCTGGGCTGCTGGTTAAGCACAAGCCCATTTCCCTCTCCATGCATTCCCTGTCCGGTCAAGCGTCCAGCCGGCTTTCGCCTCACGCCAAAGAGTTCGTCTATCCCGCCTCGCACTCCCAGGGCCATCTTTTCTTTGATGCCGAAGCCCCACCCCTGACCCACGCTGGCCCGTTTCAGGCTCCGCCCTCTCACCCTGCCCATCCCCAACACGCCTCCTTCGACCCATTTTCAAGCACGCCACCCGGCCAAGCTGTAGGAGTCGTTGGCAGCGGCAGCGGGATTTCTTTCATGGAGGGTCTGAGCGGATACAACCTGCAGTATTCCAGCCAAGCCTTCCAGCCTGTTGTGTTGGCCAGCTGAGTGAAAATGTAAGCTCTGAAGATGACGGAAATTCAGAATAATATACAGTCTTTTGAGATTTTTTTCTACACTTGTTTGTTGTTACTAATACCAATTCTAATAGTGTTATGACGACTAAAATCACAGTTGCATAATGTACGATTGTCCTATTTTTTTCCACCCTTGCGTTGATTTTTGTTTCAGTTTTCAAGGGTATATTTTTCAAAAAGAAAACCAACTCTGGGGTGTACACAGACTCCTGCTGCGCAGATGTTTTGCATTGAATGTTATCTTGGGGGAACTTTGCTTTTGGGGTGGTCATTGCCCAGAAATGTTTCTTTTCTCCGTAGTCTCACTAAGCAGTATGGTCCCGTTCTGGCATCACCCCTTTTGCACCGTGAAAAAGAGCTGATGTTCTAATGGAGCTCTCTGGATCGGCATGTTCTGATGAACGATTCTGGTAGAGGGCTAACATGCTGTTGGAAGGTTCTGGAAGGCGGAGAGGTGGAACCTTGCCAAGCCATTCAAGCTTCAGTTGCCACAGTTGGGGTTTTGTCATTTGACTCTTCTTTTTTTTCGTGCCAACACACAAGTGTCTTACGCTCCCCCCCCCACCTCCTCCGTATGTCAGGGATGTGACTACGCACATACACACACACAGACACAAAAAAGACAGTGTTTGATGTAGGGTATTTTGAGCCCAGTTCTCTCACGAGACTCTGGCTTTTTAAGAGTTGAAAGTCATTGTTGAGGAGTCAAATGGTGGTAATGCATTAAGACTGCAAAGCTCTTCAGGGAGACCGATCAGAGCTGTTTTTTTGTCATTTTGAAGCCATAGTTACGGTTCAAAAAAAAGGGGTGGGGGTGAGACGTCGAGCATGTTAGTGAAAGGCATCGATGCGATGACTGTTAATCTGGCTAATCTTTCTGTCACCGCCGTGTACAGCCTCGATCAGCAGCCCGTGAAGGTGAGAGAGGTATTGTGGACGGGATGCAGCATAGCAGAAAGCTTTGTGATAAATGGCTTAACTTGGCTTCGGGGTGGAGGAAAAAATAGGAGGAGGGAGAAGGGAGAGGAGGAGAAATGGATAGAATATGAGCAGCTATAACCTTGCTATCATCAAGACTAGCAATAGCTGAAGTGGGTGGGGCAAAACGTGGCACTTTGCATTGGCTGAGCTTACAGGCGTCCTGCTGTTCGCTGCAGAATCCGGAATTTCAGCAGTTAGTCAACTGCGACAACGGCTTTACTAGAGATAAACAGCTCGGACATTTGCGGTCGGGATTGCAAACATGGATGTGAAATTTATAGCTATAAACGGGGGGCTAATCTGTCAGATGAGAGTCCTGCTACCGGAATAGTCGTGACCTGGTTATGAAGAAGGAACCTAATTTTTTATTCCCCCCCCAGCAATTTCCAAATATAAACATTTGTTGGTCCCTTATGATGTCAGCGCCCCCCACCCCTGTCTTTCATTCCAACCTATCCACTCCCCTCACCCTTCTTATCATGCAGCACTTTACCTTTTGGGGACCCTGCAAATGCCTCGACCGGACCGGCACAGGCTTCGCCATTTTATTTCCCTCTTCGTCCTTTTGACCTTTTTTTTTTTTTTCTTAAATAGCCGACATTATCCGGCGCAGTGATGTAATAAGCACTTACAGTACAACAAGATTGTGAGGCAGTTTTATTGTATGACTGTGTTGGAATGAGGAGATACACTTTGACTGAATGTGTCCCATGATGTCATGCTGTTGGTGTTGGTGCGATTAGCTCCCGAATCGCCGTCCCTTTACATTGCAACGTAAGAGCCCAATTCATTAGGGGTGTAACAATACTTAAGCTCCAGTTTATTTCTGACCGTTATCTTCACACTTGTTTATAAAACATTCTCAAGTAAATATGCTTAAAAAGTACTATAAATACATGCATAGATATTAATGTGTTTACTAGTATTTCAGTTGAACAAGTTTCTGTATCAAAATCAACCCTATTTTTGGTCCCATATCCAGTCATGCATATCACTATTTTTTTCTGTGTACTGTTGCACCCCAACATTTCATCTTTACTCCATTTGCTCATATTCCATTTCATTTTTGGCTGTAAAAGGGTCCAGATTTCTGTTATGTCATTACGACCGGGTGAAACTGAGTGTATTTTTACATTCGTTTGTAATTTATGATTTGTTTTCTATATTTTTTTTCCAGTGTATTTTTTCCAAAAAAGAGAATCTATGGCATTTGTAAAGGAAAAAAAGGTATATACTATGACCTGTATATATATTTCTTATTTTAAGATATCCTTTATTTAGTTTCTTATGTGCTGAAGTTATTTTTTCAGAAATTACTATAATGAATATATATATATGCAAGTTGAAACAAAAATAAAGTGTTTAACAATGTACTGAATGTGTAACGTACCTGTTGTACAGAAATAGTTTGAACTCAAGACGGGTAAGCGTGTTGCGTTAATGTTTTTTTCCTCTCTTTTGAGCGTGTCAGGATATGAACGTTGACAGCAGGCCGGATTAAGAGCGATTTTATTGACCGCTTTTGTGTAGCCAGAATTCTTGGACAGCCTGAACACGTTTAATCTTAGCTTAATCCTTTAGCAAACCAAAAATTGCAGACTCGTTTCCGCAATTCGTTCTTAGTTACTCTTTGAGTGAACCAGAGCAGTAAGGAACCGTGAAGATTCTAAGAAATTGGCTGCTTTTTGGGGGGCCTGTCTCTGTTTTTTTTTTTTGTGGTTTATTGCTCCCAGCCGGCTGTAAACGGCTGTCGCGACGCTATCGGCCCCTGCAGTAAAACGTTCTTCACATCATCGCGCCACATTAAGCAGAAATCCCGTGTTCCGCTCGCTTCGGTCTTCAGGCAGTGGCTGTTCAAATGGACAGAGTGAGCCCAGATGTCGCCTGCGATTTGGTCTGACGCCAAGTGTCACTCGCAAATCCCTTTTAAAGAAGCTTCCGCTCTGAGTTGAAACGCTGATTCTTTACACAGAAACTACGTAATATTCAGTTTATCTACCAACATCTGTGTGCGTAGAGGTCACACTTGGTTAAATCTTAATTTGACGCTCTTAGACACAGGGCAAGAGGTGGTGGTGGTGGTTGTTGTCTAGTGGCAGGATGCTCACCTCTGGACCAAAGAAAGAGGTTGAGAAAGAGACCCTTAGCCTCAAGTTGCTCCAGAGAGACTGTCCCTGAAATTAGGGAAATGCTAAATGCTGCAAATGTGAAAGTGAGTGATTATTTGTCATTGTGAACCACAGCATAGCACGCAATACACCACAGTGAAATGTGACCTCAGCATTTGACCTATCGCTGAAGGAGCAGTGGGCAGTGTTTGAGGACGATACCTTGCTCATTAGTACCTTTACCGTTTCGGGATTCGAATTGGCGACCTTCCGATCACAACAGCTCTTGTAAATCCAAGTTCCATTTCATAATTACACGAATGGACAGTGTCTTTGAGCAATTTGGGGTTAAGGGTCTTGCTCGGGGTGCAATGAGGGAAGTTCTGGAAAGAGCTGGATTTGAATCTGACCTCTTGGTGGATAGACGAGTATCCTGCCATTAGGTCACCAATAGCAAATTTGGTATTTGTTTCTCTTTTAAATAACTTTAATGACAAGTAATTAAGGTTGAAGTCTTGCCAGGTTAGATATGCATACGAATGTATGTTGAGAAAAATCTGTTTAATCAATACTTATTATTTAGCTGAGGTTGCGATCTGTGTAACGAAAGCTAAAATGAGCTCAGCCGTGTCTTGTAAAAGCGAGTCAATTTCCACGTTCTGCTTATCTGGAACCTGGGCCCGTATTGATCAAGGCGTCTCAGCATAACATTGATCTGAGGTCAGGTTTCATCAGTTCGTGTAATTCAATTGAGTTTTGGAACAAACTGATTCCAAATCTGCATTCATAGTCTTGGAAGTTGTGTAAACATGGGTGCAGATCGAAACATAAAATCAGATTACCTGTTACCTATGACAGGTGAAAACTGACCCAGATCAATGCTCACGCCCGCTTCAAACAGTAAATCCCTGATGCTTCTCCACCTGGCGCTTTTCGCCTGGCAGCTGGCACTACCCGTGTGCCATCTTTGGGGGAGGTAACAGCGCGTCTTGTGTGCATGTTCTTTCTGAAAGCAGTTTGCATTTGTGGTAATTGGGAATGGCGTGAATTTGCCTTAATGTTTCTCTGATGTTACAGCGATGAATCTGACGTGTTTTTCGATCATTGCAAGACCCAGGGAGGGAATTAACAGAACGTTTTGCATGATTTATGTCTGTAAATCTCTGCCTGAGGTCAGGCCTCGGTGGACATCTGCTGTTTGGCTATGCATATTTATAATCTTTATTTGAATTAATATTAACCATAAGTTAAATAGGGAGCGAACGGAGGAGGATAATGACAGTTTGTGTTCAGGTTCAAATCTGTGTCCAAGCCAAGTAAAAAGTAGGGGTGTAACGACCAGTCTACATTGATATATCGGTTCAATGATCATACCGCATTCATCCAAAATGAAAACATCGATCAGACATCATACATATTGTAACAACCCTCACCAAATAAGAGCAGAGACTTGAGCTGGTTTTGTCACAACTTTTAATAAGTGCGATGACACAGTCTACTGTGGGACGGAGCTCAGGAACGAAAATGACAAATAATATTTGCTTTTGTTGGGTTTTTTTGTGATTTGATATTTGAATGTAAGTGATTGTGTTAAATCAGTATGATATTGATCACTGGCTTCTGAACTGAATCGGATCAATCATTTTGTAGCAGACATCTTGGTATCGGCAGACATCTAATTGTTATACATTGAATCTATATAATATCACATCGGGACGAAACTTGCGATGTACACCTCTAGTAAACAGCAGGACTGATTGTCTTTTCATAGCTCGGAAACGTCTTGGGGAGATTTGATTTAGCTTCACATATCCGTTCTGGAATTATTTGTGTTATTGGATTCATGCTTACTGCTGTGAGTTTGTCAGTTTTGAAGCTGTTCCTAGATCAGCGCTTAGTGTTTTTTTTTACATAAATACTGCAGATACAGCGACACAAACTGCTGAAAACGTATTGGCTGGATTCCATCTTGTTTGTTTATGAGCTTTTTGGGTCTCCGCTTAACAGAATGTAAGTCAGATTTTTAGTCTGAATTTTGAAGCCTTGACAGTGTGGTCGTGTTCAAACACAGGAACTCCGTTCTGAAAGGAATGCTTTTAAATTTTCCATTAACGACGCTGAGAATGAAGACTATTTTGGAAGGAGAGAGAGAGAGAGAGGGAGGAAGTGTGGCACAGATTTATGCCATGTTCTTGGGTCTCAGTGGGGAAGCATTGATGCGTGTTTATTTCTTTGTTCTTCGGGAGTTTCTTTAGCTCTGACGTGCTTCATGCAGCTCACCAGCATCGCTGAGAACCGAAAAATATCAGTTAATACAAGACGACATTTTTGTAACCACAATGTCTCTTATTTTGGGTTATTTGTAATAACTCTGAACAGGACAGCCACTGGAGGCCATGACTGAGCAGATCTAAGATAAAGCAAAGAGTTTTGTATCCTTGAAGTCTTTTGCTTCTCTCCTTCTCTGTCTTACTTTGCACTTTGAAAATATTTTTTGAAATAAAAAGGGAAAAAAAATATTTTATATGTTAAAGTTTATCCTTAAACATAAATGTATAGAAATGAAGAGTAAAATTAATAAAAAGATATGCTGTATTAGTCTGGTGATTTTATTTTTGTCAGTATTTTATTATGCTTTATCTTTTTTCTACTGGACCTTTCGACCTGATTGATGTATTGAAACCTTTCACGACTGAAATGCAATGACCTTTTTCTCTGTGCGTCTCCCAAACAGGGGGCTTACTACAGGAATTTCATACTGTACCTGATTCTTTTCTAAAAGATGTTTTTAATAAAATATAGAATGACCAATAAAGCATGTGAAAGAAATGTTATCTGCCTTGTGCTTGTAGTTCATTCATTCACTGAACCATTTAAGCAGGGGGACTGGAGCCTATCCCAGGAACAACAGACGCAAGGCAGGTGCCAATGCACTGCAGGACACGCACACACACACCATATGTGGGCAATTTAGAGTTGCCAGTTAACCTATAGTGCATGCTTTCGGGCTGTGAGAAGAAAACCCACACAGACACGAGGAGAACATGCAAACTCCACATAGAAAGGCTCCACAGCTGACGCCGGGCTCGAACCCAGGACCTTTTCACTGTGAGGTAGCAGCACTAACCACTGCGCCACCCGTGTTTGCAGTTTTGTTGATTAATTAACGGAACATTCTACTCAAAATACTCTTGTGGCTAAAAGTGAATGAGGGAAATGGTTGCATGATTCATTACTGAATATTAATTTTCACCTGATATTAGCAATATTAACATACTTAGCTAAAATATTTAGACACTACATTTCTTAATTATGTCCACTTCTCATTTTAGCTGTTGAGAGTTTCAGATTATTCCTGTCTTTAAAATGATGTGCTTTGAAAATAACATTCTCTACAAGAAATTATTTCAAATCAAAAATGGCATATTTTTCTTTTCTTATCAAACAAACTGCATGATCTGTTCGGACTGGTTTATCCACGTTTCGTGCCATTCCCAGCTCACATGCTGGCGTCCTTACAATCTCCCCTTGACATTTTCAAAGCCAACATTAACATCATGGCCACATATTTGTGTCTAAAGTTATGTACAAGGCCTAAAATTAGACATACTGCAGAGCGTACTCTGAACGCCATAAAAATTGCAAAACCTAAATAGGACATGCCAGTAATATTTATAAAGTACCTAAAACGTTCTTCTCACATTCTTTGTCAAACGTTACCTAGCTGAACAAACTCCAATGTCCACACACATTTGAATCGATGGTTATTCTAGAGTCTGTTGGAGCCATAGCTGAAAATGTACATGGGGCCCTCCATCCAGCATTCATCAGCATTATGTTATGGGAGTGGTGGTGGGCTGGTGGTCAGGATACTCACCTCTGGACTAAGAGCTTGTGGGTTTGAATTCTACCTCCAGCATTAACACCACTGACTCCCTGAGCGAGACCCTTAACACCAAGTTGCTTTGTGTAATTAGGAAATGGACGTGATTATTTGTCATTGTGAACACACGACAGCACAGCACACAGTACATCACAACCAAATGTGCCCTCTGTATTTGACCTGGTGTGGTGGGCAGCTAACAAGGGTACCTTTACCAGTCCAGGATTCAAACGGGCAACCTTCCAGTCACAGGGCGAACTCCCTAACCGCTATGCTACCAACTGCCCCAAATGGAAGTCATATCTGACCCCTTTTTTAAATTAATTTCTCTTTATTAGTGTGAACACTGGAGCTGTGCTGCTGTGGTGCATTAAGGGCCTCACATCATCGCAGGTCAGGGGCAAATGTGGATGTATGAGGGTGTGTAGGCAGATGTATGAGCTGCTAACCGTGTGTGTGTGTAAGTATTTGAGCAGGGATTTTAGGTGAGTTTAAGGACACAATTTTCCCTTAAAAGACAGGAAAAACCTGAGATTTGTCAGATTTTTGTGACTTCACAAAGATCTCATAAATATAACAAGATATGACTGTGTGTGTGTGTGTGTGTGTGTGGTGTGTTTTATGAGCATACATAGATGGCTGACTTCGTCCTTCACCCTCCCTCTCGCTCCTCCTAATGTACCTTACCCATAAATCTTTCATTGTACCTCTCTCTCTCTTCTCGTCTCACATACCTCAACACCTTTCTGCTCCACAGATTATCATTCCTCCACCCTTTCTCGTCCTTCTTTGTGTATTTCTTCGCTCATATTAAGTGCTCTCTCTCTCTCTCCCTCTTTCCATCTCTCTTTCCCTTCTCGCTTGCCTCAATACCTTTCTACTCCACAGATCCTCCTACCTTCCTTCTGTAATTCCTTGACTTTGCTAAAGCTCTCGCTCTCTCTTTCCTTTCTTTTTCTTCATATCTCTATCCATCTCTCTCTTCATCCATCTTTTTTCCATCTCTCCTTTCCCTTCTCATCTCAATACCATCCACTTCACAGATCACTCATCCCTCAACCTTTTTGTCTTCCTTCTCTCTCTCATCTCTTCCCCCCTCTCTCAGCAACGCTCGCTCTTCCCTTTCAGCTCTCTCTCTTCCTCCATCTCTCCTCTCCTCTCCTCCCACGATCTTTCATTTTAACTCTCCATCTCCTCTTACCGGTCTCTCTCTTCCTCCATCTTTTTCCATCTCTCTTCTCTGTCTCACTTACGTTTTACTGCACAGATCACTTGTTCCTCAACCTTTTTGTTTTCCTTCTTTCTGCAATTTCTTGCTCCTGCCAAAACTCTCTCTCTCTCTCTTTCCACCTCTCTTTCCATCTGTCCTTTTCATTTGCCTCAACACCTTTCTACTCCTCAGATTATTCATGCCTATACCCTTTGTCTTCCTTTTTTCTCTCTCCATCCCTCTCTCTCACTCTCTCCATCGCACTCCCCTCCCTTTCATTTCCACCTCTTCCTCCATCACTCTCCTCTCCTCTCCCTTCTCACTTACCTCAGTACTTTTCGACTCCCCAGATTATTCATTCCTACACCCTTTGTCTTCCTTCTCTCTCTCTCTCTCTATCCATCTCTCTCTCCTCCCTGTTAACACCATTCATTCTGTAATTCATTGCTTCTGTCAGGGCTCTCTTTCGCTCTCCTCCATTCTGACATCCATCTTTCTTCTTCCTCACATGTCCCGGGTCACTGCACATGCCTCTCACGTTTAAGTGCCACCTTCCAGCCACCCTTCCCTTTCTCTCTCTCCCTCTCTTCCTCCATCCCTCTCCTCTCCTCCCTCCGTCTTGCATCTTTCATTTCACCTCTCCATCTCCTCTTATCGGTCGACCCTCTCTCGCGTTTCTCTCCGAGGCAGATCCGTTACATAACACCGCTCTCTTGTGGGCAAATCTGTGCGTTATGCAACTGTCTCACTCGCTCGTACAGAATACTAATGAACGGCACACAATGGAGACGTGAGCGCTCTCGTCATATGTCGCGCGGAGGACACGTGTGTGTGTGTGTGTGTGTGTGTGTGTGTGTGTGTGTGTGTGTGTGTGTGTGTGTGTGTGTGTGTGTCCGTCCGCCGCTTGGAGATGGCACGTGTGTGTGTGTGTGTGTGTCCGTTTGGGAAAGGACGACATAAAGAGAAGGTACTGAGATGCAGAGAAAAGCAACAGTACCCAACACCCGAGTGCATTTTCACGCATTTTGCTTTTTGCATGCAACAGAAATTAATTTTATGCCATTTATATTTAGAATCGCTGTTGCAACAGAACGTGGCCAATTTTGAAAACATTTTTTAAACAAAATGTGCATGCAGCTTTTTTATGGGGTGTGTGTGTGTGTGTGTGTGTGTGTCCTTTTGGGAAAGGACGAGGAAAAGAGCAGGCACTGAGATGCAAAAAAGTGAGCGGAGCCTCCTCCATGGATCTTCGTGCAAATTTGTTTTGACTGCAACAAAAATGAATCCAAATGTGATTTACTGTATGCTTTTGATACTATGTGCATATATATATATTTTAAAAACATTAAATGCAATTTAATACAAAATGTGCAAGCAGCTTTTTATGGTGACTGATGGTGTTTTACTTGTATGTGTAGCCGCGTTGGATTTTGGTCGTTTGCGACAGATTTCATCATTTTTGGCTGACTGGATGTTCCCTAACAGATAATAAACCTAGGATTTGTCAGATTATTGTCAGGATATTTTTGCATGTGATGCACATGATGCTTTTTTTTTTTTTTTTTTTTAGATAAGTGTGTGGACAAGGAAAAGAGAAGGCACTCTGAGAGTGAGAGTAACCCACACCCGAGTTTCCTTGCATCTCACAATTTTTATGCATTTATGTTTGCATATAATGAATTTGTTTTAATGTTTGTCAAAGTCAAAATAAACTTCGTCATCTCTGCTATATACTGTACAGGTGTATAGAGACTAAATGACGTGGCTCCCTTTGTAATAGTGCAAACAACAATGAACAAATAAGGCACAGAATAGGCAATATATAAATAGAATGTAAAATATAAACTTTCAACTATAAGTTGAAAGAGAGAATTAGGATGCGGTACTCAGTCTGCAGCTATGGTCTTGGAATTGTCTTTTACACTGAATGTGCATGAGGACAGTAACAATTTCAATCTATGAAAATTTATGAAATTAAACAGTAGCTCATAAAAGCTAAGCTAACAATATCTAGTAATCACAGTGGAGAACTGGAGTTTGTGCAATACTTTCAATAATTTGTGCAGATACACAATTTAGATGCAGTAGTGGTTTTAGTAGTGGGTATTTAGTCCGTTACAAAATGTGTGTAGCTTTTTAAGGATGGAAAACACGTCTCACTGAAGGTGTGGGCAGATTTTGTTATTTTTGAGGACATGATTGTCCCATAAAAGTCCGTTTTTTTGTGGCGTTAAGACGGACATTTTCATATGTGATGATCGCGGTCCTCATAAAGGAAAAGGCTTTATACAAAAGTTTTTTGTGTGAGAAAGTGAAAGAGACAGTTGTTTGCCATGCCCAATTATCCACTGTAATTTTGTTTTCATTATCAGGCGATCACAAAGCAAATCAACAACATAGTCAAAGTCGATCATTTCAAACTTCACTTTATTGAACAGGACACGTTTAGGACATATTTGCGTTACACAATAAACTTTACTAAATAAGAAGAGAACAGAAACGAAGCATCTTCATACAAAAACAAAGGATTACTCAATAAAAAAGACATTAATATTTAATTAAACACGGACCAAAATTGTTTTTTTTTTTTTTTTTTTTTTTAAAGACAAGTGATTATCTTTTTTGGCTAAAATGAAATAAGAAAAGATCTGACTGCTACATATTGGAGGTTAGGAAAAAGATTTTCGTTGATCTTTCCTTTATTCCCTAAGATGTATATAAACGACGAAAATCGTCGTGTGTAATATGATTATCACAAACTAAATCTAAAAAACGAAAACGCGCGACCGTCTGGAACGTTCCAGCGGGAGCCAGAAAATCAACACCAACTTCTTTAAAGACCCACTTCCAAAACCTTCATGCTAACAAATAATAAGTGGTCAGAAGTGACCAGTATGAGAGAAACAAAGGAGGAGTTTTGTGGTTTGAGACTCGAGTTGAAGCTGCTGTATGCTGAGAAAGTAAAGAACCACAATGTTTTTGTTTTTTTTCCAGGCGTAAAACCTCCTTTAAAAAGAAGAAAAGATAAAACACCCTGATTACGGAACGAGCATTACCATTAGCATGCCACTGTTATACGTCAGAGCAACACAAAACATTTTTTTGTGCATTATTTAAAAAATGTACATCAAAAACACATTTGGCAAAACTCAAAACGGCGCTCATGAAATGATTTCTAGCTTAGAACGGGTTGCAGTATTTATCTTCATGACTTTTAATAGCTACGTACGTAAGTACACTTGGTTTTTAATGACTACAAAAACTTTGTAAACGTAAAAATAAACAAGCAACCCTGTCCCTCGTTAAGAACTGGAAGCCCGTCGTTCCTTTGTGATTTCTAAAGCTCGTTTCCAGATTCTTCTCTCCTTTGGCTCTCATTAAGAAGTCAAATCTGAGCTCCATTTTCTCTCAGCAAGTTGTGGACCTGCTTTTATTCTCTTTTGTGCATTATTAAACTGATTTAATAAAAAAAAACCAGACCTTAAATGTTATTGCTTGTTCACTCCCTGCTTTCGCCACTGCAACCCAGCGCCTCCTGTGGGAG
Organism: Distichodus sexfasciatus; assembly: GCA_032718565.1. NCBI lineage: Eukaryota > Metazoa > Chordata > Actinopteri > Characiformes > Distichodontidae > Distichodus > Distichodus sexfasciatus. The sequence goes on along the minus strand of JAVGVS010000195.1, from coordinate 231,785 downwards.
AGAACTTTTACCCCTCATTAAAACCTTCAATGTGGTGCTTTACAAAGCCAAGAAAGGAGGTAAACATAAATAACATCATATTGCCCTGGTATGAAAAACGGAAAAAGGAGAATAATTAAAGAAAAAGAAAGGTAAGCTGGAGTCCAGTCTTCTGGTCTACGACCGTCCAGGAAAACCACAGTTTCTACTTAGAAATCCCTGCACAAAAACAGTTTTATTTCAACAAAGATTATATCTCTCTCATGTATATATGTCTCATTAGAAATATTGGTGCACACGTTACTATCAAGATGCAGAACAGATTCACTAACAACAACAAGAGGGGGGGGGGGGGGGGGAAACGTATAAACGACACACAACAGAAATAAACAGCGGCCACGTCACTCGCGTAAGCCGTTCTGGAAGAAGTGGGGATTTTAAAATTTCTTTCTTCACAGAGAGAGTAAAGCATCCCGAGGACAGGAACGGGTGTTATTTACAGAAACCCAAAGATGCTCTTTATTTCCTCTGAGCGTTCCCATAAACAAGGCCGAGCTGCCCGCAACCACGTTTGGCCCTGGTTTGAAAAGTCTCTGTGAGAGCTAACAGTCCTTGCCCTAAGTTGCTGTTGGTATCATCATCATCATCATCATCATCATCAGTCCCCTTTGTCAACGGCAGAAGCAGTAACGAAAGCCCGGATTTGTAGAAAAAAGTTAAATAATTGCTTGAAAGATTTTTGTCTTTGAGGGCTTTCATCTGCATCAAGAAGCAACAACCTTTAGTTAATCTCTTTACAAACAGACAAGGATCTTCCTGACTTCAATCTCAAGCAGAAAAAAGCTAAAGACACACACACACACTTTTGAGTTCTTAACAGCACACAGAACTAATCCCGAGGACTAATAGGGAAGAACTGAGGTCACAGTTATACATCAGTATTGAACGGACCACATTCTCTTTCTCATGCCCTCTCTCTTTTATTCATTATTTTTCCTCTGCCATCAATGGCGAGGCCGCGTCTTCGCCCCCTCCTTCAGCTCCAAGCCTTAGCATATTGTGCTTTCCGAAATCTCTAAAAAATAAAAATCAACAACTCCACCTCTAACGTGTGTCGGAGCGGGAGCTGCACTCGGACACTCAGCTGCTCGCGTAACAGCGGACGGGCGGTGGGTCAAAGTTTCAGTAGGGTCTGCATTTTTTGCTGTTGCAACTTATTTTTTCATGAATGTTTCTGAACTTTGTGGTTGAATGCAACCAACATCTGAGGTGCTTTTTTAATGCTTTTTCTAACCTCTAAAGAAACGTCTAAACGACAGGAACACGTCGGAGCAAGTCGCTCGTCTCCACACCGGCCCCACAATCTCCCTTTGCACCTGAATTTTACCCACAATCCCCGTCTGTCCTATCTGGAAGCTGTGTAAATACTTTGGGAGTTAGGTTGGGTTTGATATTTTTCGTGTTTTTCTTCTCCATGTTTCCACACTTTTTTTGGCTCTTACATGGGGCCGTATTTGGCCTCGTAGAGAGCCATGACCTTTTTGCAGCGGCTGCAGTCCTTCCTGAGCTGGGCCACCTCCTGCCGCAGCGCTGCGTTCTCCCGCTCCAGGAAGCCGGCGCGCACCGCAATCTGGTTCTCCTTCAGGCGCCGGGCGTCCCGAGAACGTTTGGCTGCCACGTTGTTCTTCTTCCTCCTCGACCAGTACTTGTCATCCTAATAGTGGCCGGCAGAGAGTGTGGAAAAAGAGAGATGGAAAAAAGAGGGTTTAGATAAGAGGTCGATCAACAGTAGTTTTTCAGGGCCAATATTGATACCGATTCGAAGCTGCGACCTTCTGATCACGGGGCGAACACCCTACTGTTACGCCACCCAAAAGTGTGTCTGGCCCGTACGGGGATCGAACCCGCGACCTTGCAGTGCATTATCTTGGTGTTGTAAGTGTACAGCATTGACTGTTGTAAAAATAAATCATCAACTGTCATTAAGATTAATTAAATAGAAGGAATCTTGTAAATGGGTTATTAGCTCATTCAGGAACAGCACAGAATGGCAATTTTCCCAGGACCAGACCTAGTTTCTTAAAGCCCAGGCAATTTGCATGGTCTGACTTGGCACAAAGTTCTGTTTAACTAAAAGTAACTGTGCAATGAGATGAAACACAGCTGCTGCTTTTGCACCAAGCTCTTCCTCCATCTCTGGGCCAGAATTATACATGGGAAATGTGCTCTTATCCTTTTGCAGTACATTCAAATTTGGACCAGAAACCCACCTCTTGAAAGTCCCACCCACAGAAACCCGGCTGCAAATGCAGAGCTCAAATGTGCTTCCTATATCTAGCTTATCACAATCTAGTATTTTTTATATATTTGCAAGACGTTGCAGATCTTAAGGGTGTGAATGGAACAAAGACTTGCCTTTACAAAGTTATGTCAACAGATGCAGAGTTCTGTTCCGGGATGAGCAGGGCACGGCCTTGGGGCCACAATAAGTGGAAAAGTGGCTCGTCATCACCTTCTAGGGTCTAGACATCTTTCTAATTAAAAATGATTCTAAAATTCAAAACTAAAACCAGATTCATGGCTGTCTGGGCCGAGATAAAACCAGTGTGGGTTTAAACGTGAAACACAATGTGACCTCTTTTGCCCATCTAAATATAGTCCCAGTAACTATATTTTTAGTGTCACAGAGACACCTCACACACACCAGTAACCTAGTGTAGAAGTCCCTGCTGTGTTTAAAGGGCCAAGAAACCTCCCAGTTTGAGCACAACTTGCCCCTCAGAGTGACTCTAAAAGACGCCTTAACCTGTTCGCAAGATAATATGTTAATTATGTCAGCTAATAGTCATGTTCAGCTCTGCACACATACTGGACCTCGGTATTTACTACACTCTCCGATGTTTTGCAAATAACCTTTGAGCTGTGTCCTCTTACAGCTTTATTTGGAGTCTTACCAGACCATATTCATCTGTCCAAAGGTAAATCAGATTTTGTAGCCTTTCTTTGTTTAGTTGCCCGGCGTCTTATTCTGATACACTGGAAGAAATCGTGCCCTCCTTCTCATACACAGTGGATAGCGGATGTGCTTATGTTCTCTAAGCTGGAAAAGATACGTTACTCTGTCAAAGGCTGTTTGTCACAGTTTTATAAACTATGGCAGCCCTTTTTTGGTCACATTGACTCCCTCACTTTAGAACCCCCAGAGTCCCCTCTGTAAGTAGATCACTTGGATCATGTGTGGAATTGGATTACTAGGGTTAACCTGTACATGAGGAACAACGTCCTGTTCAGTAATGCTTGTGTTATGTATACCTGAGAACCCTTTTTTTTTTGCTTTGTTTGATCTATGAACCTGTGTATGTCTTTAATCATTTTTCTCTTTGTGGGTTGTATGTAAGAAAAATCCTTAAATAAACCGTTTGTTGGTCCAGGTTCACACCTATAAAACATCAATGGATGTTCTTCCACTTGATTTCAAATTGCAAAGATACTATTGTCTGTGAAAAGGAAATTTATTCTTGACAGATAGATTTCTGATTAAACCTCACAAGCACAATACTTTGTACTATTTACTTCCCTTTGAAAAAGGTGAGTTAACTGAAACATCAATAATCTCAACAGAGTTTATACAATCTGGACCAATATGCAGTGTATGTTTTCAGCTTCATCCTGTGCAGTTTTCATATCTCAGTAGCAACAATGGTGGAAATAAACAATTTCAGTTCATTTACACGGATCAATTGGAAACTGCCAGATTTTAAGGGGAAATACTGTCAATATTCATCTACACACCAAGAGGCTGTGGGTTGAAGTCTGGTTCTATCGTATGTCTATATATCCAGCTCTACTGTCCTTGCAGCTTCTGAGCAAGACACAGAGCCCCAAGCTGCTCCTGGGAGACGGTTTCTGTAATAAGGAACAGCAATACTACTCTGGATAAAAGTATTTGCTAAATGTCTTAACTCTAACTTGCAGTGTTGTGAGTGAAGTGCAGTGTTGTACAAGGGGACCAAACGATGATCGTGAACAAAGGAGATGAAGGAGTCTCACCTTGGCATTGTCGGGAACGAAAACCTTCTTGGCCTTCTTGATCATGGGCTGGGGTTTGAGCTCCTCCACGCTGAAGCGGTGTTTGCGTGGGTTGAACAGCTCTCCTCCTGGGACGCTGGACAGCACCAGGTCGGTCGGGTCGGGCTGGAAGTTCACGTTCACCTCGATGTCCTCAGGGTTGATGGGAGACGGGGTGGCACGCTCCGCGGTCTCTTTGGGCTCTGAAGGTGAAATACATCCAACAAGTGATGCTTTCCATTTTAAAAACACCTTACAGGAGTCTATGTTACTAAAGGTATGAATGATAGAGATTTCTTGTGAAAAAATGGTACAATAAATGTTACCATAAATATAAAAAAATTCTCAATGAATCTCAGGTGTTTCCAATGGGTCCACAAAATGTGTGCTTTAAAGGTTCAGTCAATAAAATATCTAGAACTTGTTTCATTAACTATATTAAACAACACACTGAAATATAGGATTCAAATGAAAAATTATTGATATTTTGGCAAAAAAAATTTATCAGCACTAATTAAGCTGCAAGTTTTATTAAACTGTGTATTAGAGTTATTCTGCTGGAATACAGCAATACAGCTGAGTTTTCTACAACACTGTGTTCAACATCCTTTGGCAAACAGGTGTGTGTATGTATGTTTAGGCTTTGCAATGATTAACGTTACCACAAGCACAAGTCTGAAGCTCTGTGAGAAATGGGGGAAACAGCTGCAATTAGGTGTGTGAGTGAGTGTGTTTTTACACACCATATGTCTCACACATGCCGTACTGTGTCCTACATGCAGGAAAAAAAATAGAAGGTGGGTACTTTCCATATTTAAGCTTGAACAAACCTTCTTGTCCTCTATTTACACCATTTTCCACCTTTCTGAATAAGCTGGCAGAACTTCATATACTGTTCTTTATCTTGACACTTTCGCAGTTTTTAATGTTTACGATGCTTTTCACACAGGCTGAGCATTTGTTAAATACATTTTTCGCCTATTTTTTGAGTTGTTTGCTGTGTATTTCAGTAAGAACTTTGTTAGATTTTGGACATCAATCCAACTACTGGACTGGGGCAGAGTCACATTTTATGTTTAAAGGTTATGGTAGTATGTTTTCATATGACAGTACTTGAACACAAACTACATAAAGTATTCATTCTTTTCTTATCAGACCTTTAAAAATTATTCAAATAACTGTCATGGGCAAGATTACGCTGCTTAGAGGTGTGGAGAATATGTCTGGGGAAAGTAAACAAATTTTAAAAAAACATTAACAAAATTTTTAAAAAGAATCAAAATAATGTGCAAGACGTCAAAAGTTCTGAATGTCTGTTCTGATTAATTTTCAATTATTTGCTTACTATAACCAGACATTTCACTCACTTCTGAATCTTTGCTCAGTATAAATCTGCGTGTACACAAACACAATCTCAGCTCACCTACGACATCCTCCAACACTTTTAACTCTGTCGTGTCGCTCGCGTCATCTTCTTCCTCTTTCCCCTTCTCTCCTTTGACGGCTTTCTCCTTCTCCTCAGGCACCGCCAAAGCCTTCTCGGGGGCCTCAGGAGTGGTTGAGGGCCCCTGAGTCTCGGTGCTGGTGCGCCGCTGCTCCTGCTCCATGCTCTTCTGCAGCTCCTCCTCCAGCGCGACGCCGTTCTCCAGCAGGAACTCGTCCAGGTCCATGTACTCCAGGTGGAAGTTCTCGCCATCGTATGGGATGGTCTTGTCCCAGATGGCGGGTGTCAGGGAAGCCGAGACGCCCCCCGCTCCTCCGGACCCTCCACTGACGGCCCCTCCGCCTCCGCCGTCGGCACGAGACTGGCCATCGCCGGAGGAGCTGAGCTTCTCCTTCTCGATCTCTGTGATGGAAACATTGAGATGGTGAAAACTGAGTCGTGCAATAATGAAGAAGAACCACAAAACAATTTTCGCACTGACCACTGTAGAGGCAGAATATTTCATAAGAGCTGCTGCAGTTTTGGAGATGCTCTGATAGGGCTGGGCAATTAATCAGAAATGAATCTAAACAGACATTCAGAACCGCTGTCCATTCTGCCACTACGTCTGGGTGTGGTTCCTTGAGGTATTTTAAAATCATAAAGATATGAACTCTTTCATTAGAAAAAGCTTTGAAAGTTGAGCATATTTAGAGTAAAAATCTTGTCAGTTCAATTAATCATGATATTGATTAGAGGTCATATCACCCAGCCCTAGCTCTGACCCAGTCGTCTAGCCAACACACCAACTTCAAGGACAAAATGTTCATTTGCTTGCTAATATATCCCTCTTACTGCCTGATAATACAATTCATCTCATGTGTCATAATATCATCGCTGATCAATATTCAACACAAAGGATTAACTGAACACTTTACCCTGATAACAATTAATGAGCAATTACTTTGTTTTGGGTTTTGCACTCATAGTTCACTGACAAGGTTTGTACTGTAAGTTTGGATACGTGATTTTAAAATAATTAGAGGAAGCACACAGATGGCAGACTGGTTGGGGCAGAGTCACGTGACAACACCCATGATAGTATGTATTTAAATGGGCAGTGCATGAATGTACTGGGGAAAAATAAAAAGAACTTTTTAACAAAATCTCAAAAGTTATTTCAATTAATTTTTAATTATTTGCCCAGGGATAGTGTTTACTATAACTTCACATATTTTGTGACAGCTCTAAGTTTATTTCCTGATCTAGCTTTTAAATGCAACAATGGGAGACAGTTATTCCAGAATCTCCAGATGATATCATTTATCAATATTTGTTTTGTATTGTTTATCAGGGATCCAAACAGTCCCTTTAATGGTAATGTCAGGCCAGCTTTACAACACTTTTATTTCCTTTAAAACAAAACACTACTTCTTGCACTTGGCTATTAGAACTAGAGCATCAGATTACATTCTGCATAAACATTTACATAATTTTCATGCAGCAATAAGTAGCAATATATTCAAAGAACATGCAATAGTAGGTAGTGAAACAGCTTTATGGAGGGACTTAGAAAGTGTAGCCATAATCTATGTACAAAATGTACAATAAAACACTGCAAAATCTTCCAAAAGATTCCAACAGAAATCTTACACTAGTCCAAAAGCACAATTCTGCACAGCTATTCTTTACATGTTATATATTTAGTTGTTGTCTTATATTGTCAGTTTTAATTTATGTTCTGTTAGAAGTTTAGTGATGGAGGTTTGTCTTCTGAATTCCACTGTCATTCTTAACCTGAGCTAGCTTGAACATGACAATTAAGAAACAAGACATGAATAAAGTGGGTGACATAAGGAACAGAGGTGTGGCAGTTCCAGTGGTTGTGGACTCCACATTGGAGTGAAAGGTAGCCAGCGTTATAAATACAGCATCTATGAGACACACAGTGAGTGTGTGTATGCGTGTCCACAGTCCAGATACACAGTGCAAGACATTGTAAGGGCACGAGCTTCAGACAAGGGCAATGGTGTCTCCTGCAGTACCTCAGAAACTCCCAATACGGACATTAAACCGAGCAAACGCGAGGGATAAAACAAACTCATTCTTTCTTGCTTGTTATTAGTCATAATAAGTTCATTTCATAGTCTTCTCCTTCTCAAGCTTTCACTCCTCTAATATAAGTGAGCACCTCTCTTTTGGTATTTCACCTAATTAGTGTTTAGTATTCCTTTTTCATTGATTTTACTGGATACTGAAGACTTCCTTCAGAACAACCAGGCACAAGAAGGCCAAACACAGAGAGAACTGTTCTTTTAGAACAGAATAATTGGTTGCCAGTCTGACTCTGACTCATGTTCATTGGTTTTCTTCGAGTAAACTGTCTCTTGTTTTTTCCCCCATTTATCTAAGAACTCTTAAATCGTAGTAAATGATTTACGTGGTTTAATTTGCCTTAATTGAGATTCCACATTCCACCCTGACTATTGCGCAGGCGCACATCGCGATGGCACCGAAACGATACATCGACAAGCTTCACCATAAAAACCAACTTTGTAGCGCGGCGCGTGAGGTTAGTTTAGCATACAACTGTCCCCGTTATCGCGCTGTAATATTTCACGAGGAGTACTGCAACAATGGCTGACCACGTCGAGGCCAGAAAGGGCTGCTTTCTGACCGAAAACGGAAGTCTTACCGTCATCGCCGTCGTCGAGTATGTTAGGTGGCGGAATGTCCATGATCTTCTTCAAAACAAAAGGGAACGATTTTTGCGGACCGCCGTTGGGCGCGATGGCCAGCGTCACCGTCGCCTGTCCGGGCATAATTCCCACTCAGTTTTATCAAGACGGAAAATACAAAAGTAAAAACTGCGAGGACTAAAGCCGTGGACTATCCTTCCGGTACCGTTAAATACGACCGTTAAATCCTAGTCGAAGCAAAAACAACACCGTCGCTTCCCCCACTCCCCAGTATTAAGCCCCAATTTCACATTTTCATGAGATTGACACCCACGGAAGAAATAAACCGGCGCTGATTGGCCGCCGGTGACCTAACTCATGAATATTTAGTGTGCCAAGTATAAAGAGTGCAAGCCGAGCTCAAAAGGGGCGGGGCGTGCTCCTGCGTGCTCATTGGCTCTTCCCGTCGCAGCCCCTCACAACGGTTCACATGGCAGTACTAGCGGCAGACGTGAGAAATGTGAACCAAATAAAAACAGGGCGTGACACACACACACATTTGTATTACTATGTTTGTGAGCAATTTCCCTGACTTCCATCATGACTAACACTACAGATACACCTGACTCTAATCTTAACCTGTGTAAACAAAATATTTGACCTCATTTGGTTAAAAATCAATAAAGCTATTTCTATACGATCATGTTCTTTACAGGGATCGCTCCTCAAATGCAAAATATCCTCACACAATAATTTAAAATCTACAATTCATAGTTTTATCTTTAGGGGACAGTGCTTTTAAGTCCTTACACCCCACTATATTCACATACACTCCTTCGCATGTGCCCTGTAACTTTTCTACAAACGACTCCTTAACACAAAACACGATATAAAATCCTTTCTCTGACTGACCCGCGATACTTAAAAAAAGCCAGTGTTTGTTCCTCATTATTTATTCATATCATTTTATACATCTCGAACATGCTACAAAACTCGCCCGTTCACATGCCCACTCCACGCTACTACGCCAGCTTTCTCGCCGCCTTTTCTTCTCTTAGCGCTCGTGTCCACACACGTGCCGTGTACCGGCTCACGCGAAAGCCGATCTCGTGGGCGGAGCCACGGCACGTGATTGGCGCTTAGAGCTTGTCAGTGTAAATGTGTGTGTGTACTGCAGCTGCTTGGTACACTTTGTTCTCTTCAGGGGTGGAAGTGACGAATGAGAATACTCACGCTACTGTGCTAAGCATTACTTTTACGAGTATATTTTTATTAAGACTGTAATTTTACTAGTAAGTAAGTAATCTTCTCTACTTTTACGATGGCATTTCGTTACTGAGTACACCTACGGGATACAAAACTTTGACTGACATTTGAGCTTGTTAGTTCCCACAGTAACCGTATCATTTCAGTGAGACCATTTTTAAAACTGGACTTTACAAAGAAGCAAACAATACTGGACTAAGAAAATGAAAAATAAAAAACGACGCAAATGTTTTAAATAAAAATCAATGTCTAAAAAGTAACTACTACTCTAAGTAGCTTTTGGAAAGAGTACTTTGCACTAATACTTTTTTTTAACACCAGGGCTTTTACTTGTAGTGGAATGTTATTTCATGAATGTAACAAAAGGGCAATTCCAGGACTGTAATTATAGTTTTTCAACTTGACTGCTGCTGCAAAATTTGCAGATATAATTGAATACCTCACATAACTAAAATAGCTAATTTTCTTTTTCTACCTCTAATTCAAAGTTAATATCTTATAGTCTGTTTGTATATGCTTACTCTATGTGCCTTTTTCGTTTTTTGTATCCTGTAGAGACTGGAGCCATGTTGTCTTATCTCTGTGTATATTTGCATATAGATGAGATGATAAAAATTACTTTGACTTAATTAGTGAGTATATGGATGCACAAGTGTACCCACTCTATGAATGCATGCATACATGCACGCAAAAACCCACTAAATATGCATATGGGCATGCATGTATAGATGCATGCATACACAATTTTATATAAAAATGCATGTAGGTAAACATGCATCCTTCCATAAAAATGCAACAAGTACATACACATTTGTGCAAATAAACATGAACAGGCCCACCATTTTTTAAACACTCCTATGAGCCTTGGAACACTGTGTTCTAATGTGCATTCCTCCTGGACTGGTGTGTGCTGCAAAACATATAATTACTGGTTACTTTGAACTAGAAAACACTCTGAGTGCCAGAGAGTGAGTCTTCACTCTTACAAAAGAACATCTAATGACAAGCAGCTTCACTGCTGCATCGCTACCTGAGGGCCTGCGATCCACTTTGTCGCCTTTGTTATAGCAGCCTACACATCACCTACTGCAGGGAATGTTTGGCCATGACAAAGTTCACCCCTTTGTCTGAATTGTACAAAATGTTTACCAAGAGCGGTTTACAAAGCATGTGCAAAATTCATATTCTGCTACACTGCAAACTTTATTACTAAGGAATGAAAGCAATTCAACCAGCGTTTACTGAATTTGGTCAATGCGCAGAAGGTTCACAAGGATGAACCTCAGTTCAGGTGCCTGACCGGCAGTTACAAATAAACTTTCAATCCATTGCCGGTTTATGAAAACCTCGCAGGTTTACAGTTAGTGATTATAGCCTATCTTGTATGTTGAACTTTCACTAGGCCTTGTCCTCCTCATAAAAACACACTTTGATGGATGTTTATTAGTTTACCACCCACTCAGCGTACTTCCATTAAACTGACATTAAATTTATACACTTTATTCAACATAGTCAATACACTATCATGTCTGTGTCACCGTGTTGGCTGGAGAAGGAAAATCTTTGAACGGTTACAACCCCTGGAAGACCACAACTATGGACTTTTCAAAAGATGGAACTGACATTACTACTTTTGCCTTCCATTAAATAAGCCGGCCTTCATTAACACACAGTAGAGCACTTAAACGAACATAGACTCAAACATGAAACAAGAGTTCTCACTTTGGTCTTTGCTAATTAAAAGTTTATTTGCCAACGTGTTATGTCTGTATAAACAGTGAAAAGAAATGCGCTGAACATAAGATCCCTAAGGACTATAACTGTGAGAAGCAACATTTTAATACTTCAGTTATTTAAAGCAAACATGTGCACCTATTTTTGCATTTTGAATAACCTACTTTCAGTTTTTCAAAACAACACTGCCAGTGATTTTTCTTTGCAATCTTTGTGACTCATAAGCTTCAGGGCACTTCTATGTCTCAGTATATCTATAAACACAAAGGCCAAGTGCAACATGAAAAGTTGCTGCGTACTTGTCATAAAGGAGTAGGGTTAGCATTAGCAACCTTAATACTCCAGAGCATACACATGATAAAAGCAACTAAGACCACTTAGAGAAAACTCTACAGGAAACATCAGTGTGGAGGCAGGTTTATAATAACAGATAAAAACCTGCAGACAAGAAGACTGTGATCGAGAGGTGATGCTACATTCATTTATTTTTTTTTTATTTGGGGAAAAGAAATTTCTGCTTGTATGTCTGAGGATCAAGGCCAGAACATCAGCATAGGCTATTGCAGGTCTTTTTTTTGTCTGTTATTAAATATAGGTTTGAAATATAAACTCCTCAACACACCCCATTCAATGAAAAAGGTTTTTCCCGGGAAACTGAGCTCTGATTGTACTTGATAAGGTCAGATTTCACAGGTCCAGGGCATTGTCACGCAGCACTTTCGCTTTACTTCCGTAAACCTGTCTTTTAGTTAATTCCTGGGAACAAGTAAAAGTAAAGTCTCACATTCATCCAAGTCATAAAAGTGGGTTAATGCATAACAATAAAGTATATTATCAATTAATCATAAAGATGTCATGCTCTAAAAAGATTTTGGCTGACCTGAATGAAATAAATCAAGTGATTTCTCAAGTTTATGAGTTTTGATATCACAATATTAACTAAATATCAACATGCAGAATTCTGAGGTATGAAATATGGGTCAAGTAGACAATATATTTAAGATTAAAAATATTTCTTAAATAATTTATTCCATTTAAACTCTGCATATGATTCTACTTTAAAACACCCTCTTACAAAGGTTTCAACACTTCTTTATAAAACACTAAAAATCAACATTACCGTTTTGAACAGTATGTTAAACAATTCTATGCATGGCTGATATTTAAAATAAATATTTGTAATATTTTTTTTAAAATACTGAGGTAGTAAATGTAACTAAATGTAATGATGTATAATGCGATATTATTCATATAATTAATCATTAATACTTTGCACAGATGTTAAAATGTGCATATATTATAAAATAAAAAGTTGCATGATTTTTTGCAAGGCATTATCATTGCTGATATTTTTTTTTTTTACAAACTTTTTCACTCCATCGCTGCTCTCTGATCATTTCTAACCTGGCTGCGCACTTTCTTATAATGAAATTAACTGAAGTTTCTGTAAAGACTTTTCTTACCGCTGTCATCAAAGCCAGGAAAGGAAACTGGATACTCCAGGAAAGTTTTGTAAACCTGTTGAATGTCGCTCATACCGCTGAGAGAAAACATTTTAACGACAAAATAGAGAGGACACACAAGAAACCGACAGCTCCGTGCTGTAAAGCTGACTGGTGTAAAGTCGCTCAAACTGCGCAACAGGAGAGACGCGCGCGGCCGTCACGAGGCAACACCGCCTGTCACATAATTCAGCAGGTGCGGCTTGGCCACGCCCATTCCTCATGAATATTACATTAACACACGCCATAAGCCAATCACACTCGAGCATTCGGAGGTTCATTTTAATAATAAGGAAATGAAACCATCTCTTGCGGGTTTACAGCAAATAATTAAAAATACATAAGGCTGTAATTTTTAACTTAGAACTTGCGCTTAACAACTACACATTTAAAAAAGGTGTGTTGAAGTACCGTTCAAAAGTTAAAATCAATATAATAGCTAGCCACTTGAATTAAACGCAAATTGAAGTTAGAGGTTTCTGTGTTGAACCTTAATTTTTGATCAATACAGAAACCATCTTTGTTCCCTCAAATTTACTAGTCTATGAATAATTTATGTGATTGCAAACATGTTTATTATTTTGGTTTAAATTATTCGAATGCAATAAGGCCTATTGAAAATTCCTCACATAGACACAAAACATATTTTAAGTAAATGCGATCTGATAAAGAATTAGTTTCTAGTAATTATCACACATACAATACATGCTAAATCCCTTTCATTTCCTTTAATTATGAAATGATTATATTTATGAAACAATTCATAACTTTTGTAATTTAATAGCATACAATTTAATTCACTGTACCAGAGTTAGCCTAAGTCTAATTTTGTGAACTGCTTAACTATCTGATGCAGTTGTTATTGCCAGGAGATATGAACGAGATAGTAATACAGTGTACAGGCATCAATAAGTGTACAGGCATCAATTTTAGGGAAAAAAATATATTTATTGTCATTGTTTGGTCCATTGCTCATAGTGGTTTGTATAAAACAGAAAACAGGAAAATTAAAAAATACAGAAATAAGTCATGAACACATTTGTCTAACATTGGCACTTCGTAAACAGGTCTATGACTGGTTAACAGATGTTAGGTTATGGCTTGAAAACAGAATACGCTTCCAAATCTGGGTTTTCTTCTCATTATCAGACATGAAACAAATACTATCAACAAAGTTAACGCTCTGTCACTTATTTTTAATGACAAGAGTACAAAGGTCAATTCTTAAATGCAAACATATGACAATCTGTTTTAACCCCATGGCAAATCCATGAAGTCAAAAATATTGCATAAGATTGGACAAGAAAAAACAGAACAGTAATATTTTTGTAGCCTTCATTAACTGTATTAATGCATTTTTTAATTAACAGTAAACTATTTCAATATTTTGGGTTTGCCACTTCATTCTACACTCCTGAGCGTCAGGACACAGCCCAAAACCAGAGCTCATCTTTTTAATGACTTCACATCATCATTACTCTCGGAACACACCGCACCGCACGAGTCTCCGTGTCCCAAATAACCAGCATGCTTTGGCCCAAGAGGATATGTTTATTTGGGTCAGTCACGTTTCGGACTGAATTAGGCTGTAACCCGACCGCCAGCCGTCTGCTCTGCTCTGCTCTGCTTGTGTCTGGGTCTTCTAGCTCCAACGTGGGAGTTCAGACACAAAAAATGCACACCAGCGCCATACTGACACTTTTGAGTTTCGGGAAAACTTCTGTCCCCTTTAACCCCAAATGAAGAACATAATAAATGGATCACATTTGACGCAAAAAGAATCTACTTTATCTGTGAATACCTGCACAACTGTACACAGACTTTAACAAATAAGTGACCCAAAATGAAGTCTTAATTCAGTGTGCTCATGATGTAAGAGAAGTTGAAATACCAGCCAGAACTGATCATACAACAATGGAACAGTATATAAGTGAAATCACAAAACTGAACTGTCATTACAACGTACAGTATCTGAAGAACTATTTATATGCATTGAGCAGTAGCAGGAATAAAACAAACAAAAAGTTGCAGGCCACAATCGTGGACAACAGCACAGGCACTAACTGGGCGAGTCTAATACTGTTATTAAAGGCACATTGATTGGCACTAAAGGCACATATGGGGTTAAACGCATTGAGAAATCTGTCTTGAGATGTTCTCTTGAGATTACTTTTTTTAATAAGGTGCATATTTTTCACTTCACAGCTCCGGACTCAAGAGCCGGTCGAGCCACAGATCAAGTGTGTCTGAAAACACAGATATAAACTTAATTTCACATTTCAAACGTCAATTCACTGGTTGGCGTTAAAGCCGTCCAGTAAGTCATGGGCAGAACGGCAAGGAAAAGGTCCTTTGTGTGACAGAATGTCATTTCTGCGAGCAGTGCTACTGCACAGTGGAAGTACCTCGAGATTCGTACTTAATATTTGGCTGAAGACCAATAATACAGAGTATACTAAAGCAAAAGAGGAATATTGTGAAAGTAAAAAGAAGCTGAAACATTTGAAATGTGACAGACAAGTTTTTGTTTTGCGTCTAGCATTAAAATATGTCTGGAACAGGAGTCTACATTCATTGTTTGGATTCAAAACAACGCAAAAAAGATCTCCACGAAATCAACATTCTACTTGCAGAATACACCGCTTGCAGCTGTGAACGGTTCCCTCCCCAGACGTCCTCACTTTATTTGGGTGCAAAAGCAATTGTTTCCCATAACTACCTTATCGGAGAGAGTAGGGCACCCTCGACTGGAAAATTTGACCACCTTCTACTTCTGTGTTGTTCTCAGAAATCACAATGTGTCAGTTACTAATATTACATCTTTCTCTCCGAATTCTCCATAGCGAACATCTATTTAAAAAAACAGCTTTTGCAGCTCTACTGATAATATAGTCGATGGCAGGTCATGGCCAGATTAATCATTTGGCACAAAATTACGAGTAAGGTTTAAGACTGCATGCACACCTTTGGTCAAACTAACACCTACAACCTAAACGGTCTGACTGTAAACTGGACTAGACTAATAATCACAAGCAGCTTGGCGTCACTGTAAAAGCTGGTTTTCATAATTGTTATTCACATCTTCAGCTAAACATTCTCCTCCCGTTTCTGTAAAATCTGGCAGTGTTGTCGAAACGTCTCGAATCTGACCTTGCGTAAGTCCAGCTGGCGTAATAAACGTGTTTACCTTAAGCTGGGGGTCTCTCGTTAAGGCGGTTAGAGTGCTATTTCGAATGAACAATTTTAGCTATCCCGCTAATATTCAGTAAAATTCTTAGTGAAAGCCCAGGTTAAGATTGTCAGATGAAGTTACGTTTTGAAGTATAGCAAGGTCGCGGCGTCATTATGTTTAGATTTAGAAACGTGACTTAGCGCTTTTCACCAGGGCTACTAATGCAAGTGTTAGTTCTAACGGTCTAATGGAGAATGCTTGTTGCACAGAAGTGACATTAAGGGCTTAAGATTAACGTTTGTTATTGGAACATTGTTCATCCCTAAAGCTGAAAAGATCGAAAGATGATTTTCTCCTGATTTGGAGAGAAAACGGCACGGTACGTGTGTGGAACTATTTGAATGAAAGTGTGTTGCTCTTCTGAGTGTTCTTTTGCTAAAATTGCCGAAAGACACAGAGATACGTGACACCCAGCGCCTGAGTTAACTGTCTACGATTGACACTGAAATGAAGAAAGTGCAAAAATAAGTATGCATTCTTTAAAAAGTAAAAAATATATATAATGATACGTGTGCGTTGGAGAATAACCATGATAATGCATGCAAAGCAACTGGAAGCTAGGGCTGAGATTTCCTTGTTTTTTTTCATGTGTTTGTGGTGCGTTTGTTTAATCTTGCAGAAGGAAGTTGTACTTTCCAAAGTCATTATCGGTCCAGACGATCAGCATGTCATCTCGTGCTTTCTCCAGCCTCCCGCGGATGAAATCTCTCCTCTCTCTCCACTCCTGCAGCTCCTCCTCGCTGTGGGCGAAGTCGCAGGTCACACCCTCGTCGCAGCCGCTTGGCAACCTGGGACCCCAAACGACGTGAATTATGGAAATAGAAATGTAAGGCAAACATAACATTATGACCATTCTCCTGCAGGGTGTAAATTACAAGTTTTGTCACAATATAATGTCATTGATTCTGTTCTAGTCAATGATTTGACGCCTGCCAGTATCAGAAAGTATTACGATTTTGATTTGACTGATATGAGAAAATATCATATGCTGATTTGGGGTGATTTCCCGCGATCAGAAGGTCGTCGTTTCGAATCCTGGTACCAGTGAGGTATGCCTGAGCAGAGTATTGTCCTCAAGCACTGGTCCCTGGGCCTTGTGTCAGGCGTTCACTGCTTCTTTAAGGTAAAATGCAGAACAATTCGTTGTGGTGCACTGTGTGCTATGCAATGCTGCATTCGCAATGACAAATCATCACTCACTTTCACTTAACACAACCACTTCCATTCATATAAAATTCCGAAAAGAAACTAAAATATCATTCAACATTTTTATTACTGAGCTGCTACAGCCCATAACGGCCTCTGTTATCGAAAAGAATACAAGTTGTGGCGAAACCAGCTGACGTCACAATTGCACTTGCGGTTACTTGTCATTTCATCTGGTCAGACTGTTAGGGCCGCTTCACTGAATGAATGAACGAATCACTGTTTTTTTTTAATTACATCTTAGAAAATAAACTGGGTTTGTAACACACTAATTCTGGACAAGGTCAGTGTGTGTGTGTGTATACCTGGGACAGAGCGCAAAGCAGTGACCGGGGAAGCGGTGTGTCCAGGTGAGGCTCTTATCCTCTCCAGCTCCACTCAGGACCCGGTCCTTATGGCGCTCCGACGAAATGTGCTGAAACCACTGACGCTGGCTGTTACTGTGTTTCCCACAGAGCGGGCAGTGGAAACCTTCCTGCACACACACACACACACACACACACACACACAGAAAACATTTAGCAGAGCGACTTCCATTTCCTAATTACAGGGACAGTCTAAACGTAAACTCAGAAACCAAAAGCCTCGTTTAGTTACTCACATCAAACCTGAAACTCACCGTGAGTTCGGCGAAGTCTGTTGGCATGGTGATCTGTTTCTCCTCCACAGACTGGGCCAGTGCAGTGCCGTCGGCTTGCTTGTTCTGAATGGCCGTCGCTGCCCAAACGTCATAAACCTCCTGCAGGTCTCGCACTGCAAAACAGAGAAGTCCAGCAGGGAGACGAGTGAGACTCGAGCTGTGTGTATTTATGTGTCATGACTTTGTGCTGTGTGTGTGATGAATGCTAACGGCCTGTGTTCTTCATGTAGGTCCAGAGTTCCTTTTCCTCAGGGCTGTGGGCGAAGGAACAGTTCCCAATGTAGTGGCACTTCTTCTGCTTCAGCACGTGCACACAGATCTGCACAGGCACAACACTGCCTCTTACTCTCCTCCAAACACAACAACCTCTGTAGCTATGTGTGTGTTTTTACTCGTTTAACCAGTTTAAATGTCTCTATTAGTGCCAAACTCGGCGTGTAAGTGAGAAGTGAGGACGTGAGACTCACATCGTACTGCTGGGGGTACGTCTTGGCAAAGGGCAAAGGTCGAGCAGATACCCACTTCTGACTGTCCAGAGACTTCACCAGAAGCACCCTGCGGTCTTTTGTCCAGCTGCAAATTACAAGCGCAAACAATGCAAACAGATGCCTGTGCTCTTTGTATACCTGTGTTGCGTCTCTGTGCTTTATGCGTACCTGTGTTGTGTGTGTACCTCTGTTGTGTGTCTGTGTGTACCTGTGTTGTGTGTTTGTTTGTACCTGTGTTGTGTGTTTTGTGTGTGCCTGTGTTGTGTGTGCACCTCTGTTGTGTGTTTTGTGTGTGCCTGTGTCGTGTGTGTTGTGTGTACCTCTGTTGTGTGTTTTGTGTGTGCCTGTGTCGTGTGTGTTGTGTGTACCTCTGCTGTGTGTTTTGTGTGTGCCTGTGTCGTGTGTTGTGTGTACCTCTGTTGTGTGTTTTGTGTGTGCCTGTGTCGTGTGTGTTGTGTGTACCTCTGTTGTGTGTGCCTCTGCTGTGTGTTTTGTGTGTGCCCGTGTCGTGTGTTTTGTGTGTGCCCGTGTTGTGCGTACCTCTGCTGTGTGTTTTGTGTGTGCCCGTGTCGTGTTGTGTGTGTGCCCGTGTTGTGTGTTTTGTGTGTGCCCGTGTCGTGTGTTTTGTGTGTGCCCGTGTCGTGTGTTTTGTGTGTGCCCGTGTCGTGTGTTTTGTGTTTACCTGTGTCGCGCCTTTGCGCTGCAGTATTTCTGGCTCTTGTCCGCTTCACTCGCCAGTCCGTCCTTCCAGCACTGAGCGCATACGAACTTCATCACCAGCCTGAGCTCATGACTTTTCATCCGAGACACACTTCCTGCCCCTGTCCCAGTGCCACCTGCAGCCTGAACAGGCCCCGCCTTCCAGTTTAGATCCGCCCCTTTACCTGACCCCTCCCCTTTCAGTGCAGTACCATTGGTTTGGGGAGGGGGCTGAAAAAGAGGGCAGGTGAAGAAGAAGGAAGCTTCCTATTACTCCAAAAAGATCACAGCAAATCTGCAGAGCGACACTACTCCAGGAGAAATAAGTGTATTACAGAACTTCTAGAGATGGACAAATATTAGAGCAGGAGCAGATCAATCTTTGTGTCTGTGTGTATGTGTGTGTAGTGTAAACTCACCCTCTGCTTATGCCAATGTTTCTTTGATTCCTGTACAATCTCCTCATGTGTGGTGCCTGTATGCATGTACACACACACACACACACACAAACACACAAACAAACACAGGGGAGAGAGAAAAAGAGAGAGAGAGAAAAAGAGAGAGAGAGAATGGGTACTGCCCCCTAGTGGCTTCAGAGAAAACAATCACATCAACATCAACTGTCCTGTGTAAGCATGTCTAAATACACTTCTTCTTCTTCCTCTTTCGGCTTTTCCCTTCAGGGGTCGCCACAGCAAATCATCTGTCTCCATTTAGTCCTATCTTCTGCATCCTCTACCCTCACACCAACTAACTTCATGTCCTCTTTCACCACATCCATAAATCTCCTTTTTGGTCTTCCTCTCAGCCTCCTGCCTGGTGGCTCCAACCTCAGCATCCTTCTACCTATGTACTCATTGTCTCTCCTCTGGACGTGTCCAAACCATCTCAGTCTGGCCCCTCTGACTTTATCACCAAAACATCTAACATGCCCCTTTGATGAACTCATTCCTGATCCTATCCATCCTCGTCACTCCCAAAGAGAACCTCAACATCTTGAGTTCTGCCTCCTGTCTTTTCCTCATTGGCACTGTCTCCAATACACTGCCTGGCCAAAAGAAAAAGTCACCACCTGGATTTAACGACGCAAACAGGTAAGAGCCTCCCATTGGATAATTACTGCATGGATGAATGTGTTTCAGCTGGCAATAAGTTATTTAACCCTAACTGATGCAGCGAGTAGCTTCTCATTTCTTAAACAACCATGTCGGAAGACACATCTTGTGATCGTGGAAAAGATGTTAACCTGCTTCAGCAGGGTCAAATTATCGACATGCATCAAGCAAAGAAAACATCTAAGGAGATTGCTGAAACTACTAAAATTGGGTTAAGAACTGTCCAACGCATTATTAAAAACCTGGAAGGATAGTGGGGAACCATCATCAGGGTAAGAAGAGAGACGGATGAAGTGATGCACCCATCATGCCTAGTGCCGAGAGTACTAGCCTGTGGGGGCAGTGCTATGATCTGGGGATGCTGCACTTGGTCAGGTCTAGGTTCAGCAAAGTTCCCAAATGTTCCCAAAGAATGAGGTCAGCTGAGTACCTGAATATACTGAATGACCATGTTATTCCATCAGTGGATTTTTTCTTCCCTGATGGCACGGGCATATTCCAAGATGACAATGCCGGGATTCATCGGGCTCAAACTGTGAAAGAGTGGTTCAGGGAGCATGGGCGTCATTTTCACACATGGATTAGCCACCACAGAGTCCAGACCTTAACCCCATTTAGAATCTTTGGGATGTGCTGGAGAAGTCTTTGCGCAGTGGTCCGACTCTTCCATCATCACTACAAGATCTTGGCAAAAATTAATGGAACTCTGGACGGAAATAAATGTTGTGATATTGTAGAAGCTTATCGAAACAATGCCACAGCGGATCAATCAAAGCTAAAGGCGGTCCAACGAAATATTAGAGTGTGATTTTTTTTGGCCGGGCAGTGTAGTTATATTTGTACAAGTGTGAGTGTGTGTGTGTACCGTGGTCTTTCTGCAGTATCCAGCACTCCAACTCGATGAGAGAGTGAGCAAAGCAGCAGTTGCTCTCCCGATGGCAGCCGTAACGCACCTCGTGGCGACAGACATCGAACTGCCACTGGGGCCTGAGCGGCCTGATCTTATTGTAACACACGCTGCTGCCCTTCACCACATGCACCAGGCACCTGGAGAGAGCAAGTGCATTGACTTGTTATTAATGTAGTTAAATTTGTCATTCATGTAGCTTTGGTAACAGGAGGAGACAAACTTGTTTTTGTCGAAGGAATGGCGAGTGACGACGTTGGAGCAGAAGACGGGGTTCTCCTTACAGCGCTTACTGATGATGTGGGGCTTACTGTCAAAACACTCCTGCACCAAAACAGAAAGTCAAAACACAGGAGTGAGGGAGAGGTGAATTAAGTGAGTGATGATTTTTAATTGTGAACACAGCACAGCGCACAGTGCACCACAAAGGAATATGACCTCTGCATTTGACCCATCTGTGAAGGAGTAGTGGGCAGCTTTTTGGCAGCACTGCTTGGGGACAGTACCTTTGCTCATGAGTAGGGGTGGGCGATATATCGAATATACTCGATGTATCTCGGCTTGTTCCACGTGCGATGTAGTAAATGACTATATCGTGACCATCGAGTATAAATCCTAACGTAATTGTTAAACAGGCAGCACGTACTTCGCTTTCGAGTTTTGCTTTTCTGCCCCGTCAAAGCAGACAGCTCGCTCCCCCGAACCATCCAGAAAACTCCTAGCGTATGCGTATACCGCTTTCATGTTTCACTTCTCTGCTTGCTCTCCCGCCTATGGCGTCACATCAATGCCAAAACTAGAGCGTGCAAAATGGCTTGCCGCAAAAATTTCGCGGGCGTAAATTTCAAAGTCGCGAGCGCAAATGTGAAACTCCAGAGCACAAAATTAAGAATTAAGTGTGCAGTTGTGATAATATTGCAACTGTATTTTTCCTCTCTCGAATGTCTTTTTTCTTCTCTATGTGTTAAATGTCCTCGCGCGCAAAGTAGATTACCGACGAGCGGCTTTTTTGCTCGAGTGAGATTTCTACGCGTGCGGTTTGAAAGGGGCGGGTTTTGGCAGTTTGAGGGCGGAGTTTTGGCAGTTTCTGCCTGTAAATCCTATTGGCCGATGGCTCCTGGTTTTGTCATTGACTGCACGCTACAGAAAGTTTCTACAGAAAAACCAAAGATGACGGAGGAAGAGGAACAGCAGCAGGTCGGTTAAACGCAAGTTATAGTTTACCTTATAATTATAATTTAATAGTTAGGTCTTACACGTTTAATAAACACGCAATCAATGGCTCCCCTTGCCCAATTGTCTGTCCCCAATATAAAATATAAAGTTTGCTATATTATACTTTGGTTTAAAATAAAAGCATTTACTTTGTTCAACTTTGGCTAAATTCATTATATTGGTGTCATTTTATGCAACATCGGGCCGAATTTATCATTTATACAGTGATTTAGAGGAAATGTAAAGGTATTGAGATATATATCGTGTATCGTGATATAGCTTAAAAATATCGCGATATTATTTTTATGCCATATTGCCCAGCCCTACTCATGAGTACCTCAGTGGTACATTTACTAGTCCGGAATTTGAACAGGTGACCCTTTGATTACAGGGCCAGTTCCCGAACTACGACGCCACCAACTGATGTTAAGTAGAGGTGTAACGATACATCGTTTTACATCGATTCAATGAGCCCATACCATTGATCCAGAATGGAAACATTGACCAGAAATCATATATAAGTTCCTTCACCAGGCAGGATAACTTGTACTGAAATAATCTGGCCTGTAAATGTCTGGTTGAGCTCAGGAGTAAAAATGTCAAATAATATTTCTGCTGCTTTTCAAAATTTTTATTTGAATGGAAGTGATGGAGTTACATAATATTGTCACATATCAATCACTGGCTCCTCATTGTCCTGGAATCACTGTCCACTGAATAAATAAAATACTGTTTTGTGACGAAAACTGTAATTTACACATTTAACACTGCAGTAAGGGAACAGTAAAAGTGTGTATTTATACCTCACAGAGGAACATGAACATGCCGTTGTGTATGTGCAGCAGCTGGATGATGCTGAGCGCTTGTCTCTGGGTGCAGGACAGCGGGTTGAAGAGCAGCTCTCGGGTCAGGAGGCCTCGTCTCTCCTGCGTCCACACGTCAATCTCTTCCTGACAGTAGGCGAATGTGCAGGCCTCGCCGTACGTACACTCCTGCCGCTCAAGAACCTCTACACACACACACACACACACGCATTCGCAAAAAAAAAACCTATGTAAATACTTATCTGAGGCCATAATGACTGCCTGGTGTAAAACCATAAAAATGAAGTGGTCTGGATCTGGTAGCTCACCTTTACAGAGCACATAAGCCCCCAGGAAGTTGTTGCGAGTGGGGCGGGGCCGGACACGCCTCCAGGGGGCATTAACTCCGCCTCTTCTCCGGCACAGCAGAATGTCTTTCTTACAGCTGTGAGCCAAATCCGCCCTGTACTCACAGTCCAACACTCCAGGACCTGAGAGAGAGAGAGAGAGAGAGAGAGAGAGGGGAAATAATGGAGGTAGAAAGTGCAAGGGAGAGATAAAGTTCACACTTTGTCAGTTTTACCTCACTCTCAAAATGAGAAAACGTCCGAAATGTCTATAATGCAAAACATCAACAATGTAATCACATTACTGCTGTATCACTGTTTTACCCTTTTCCTCTTAAGAGTCGGCCAAAAAAACCAGTCGCTTGTCGCAACGGAGGTTTCCGAGAAAAACGAGCGTTTATGTTGCGTGGGGTAAAATTTTGGGTTTTTAGTTTTTAATGTTTTGAAACAGTGGAATGTCTATACTGTACTGTTGTGAATAAATTTGGCTGAAAAACTTACCCTTTCCATCCAATTCCAGCAGAATGTTAAAAGTTTCTGTTTTGACCGTTCTACTTCAATATTTACGGTAAATCCACTGGTTGACTAGCGTGAAGATATTTCTCCGGAATCCATCTTCGTCTCCCGAGTTCAGTTAACCTAACGCAGGTAGGCTATCCGTGTGGCTGTGAATGCAGCGTAGGCTACCGTAAATGCAAACGTAGCCGCGACCGCACCAAGCGTCTGTGAACGCTACGGTGATAGTCAACTTCAAAGGCAGATTTCTCCGTTTCTCACTTGGCGTGACAGGAGAAACCCGACTCCTTTGAATGTTGATATCTCAGTCATATGTCGTCCCATTCATTCCATATAGGTATCGTTTTGAAGCTTGATTTATGCCCTTTCATGAAAACATAATAACTCCATTTTGAAAATTTGCGACAAGCGACTGGTTTTGCAGTGCAGAGTCACATATGTTACACAACAGCACCGCAGTACTGAAGGAAAGTTTGGAACACAGCATGTTTCTAATTTGCATGTGATCAACAACTAAAAGGGTGTGTGGGTGTGGGTGTGTGTGTGTGTGTGATTTACCTGTGCGTGTAAAACAGGACGAGCAGGCTTGGGTGAACTGGTGAGTGTTTTCCAGTGGGTTTTTGGAGAGCTGTGACAGGGTGGAGGACATCAAGCTGTTTTGCTGAAACACACACACACACAAAAGTAAACAAACACAAAAAGAGAGTAACGTACACTGTTACTTGCTAACTGTTAATGTACACTATGTTAGTTGCAAATGTTAGTAGCTAACAAACACTATGTTAGTTGCTAATGTACACTGTTACTGGCTAACTGCTAATGTACACTACGTTAGTTGCTAATGTACACTGTTAGTTGCTAATGTTAGTTGCCAAGGTACACTGTTAGTTGCTAATGTACAGTTACTTGCTAACTGCTAATGTACACTATGTTAGTTGCTAATGCACACTATGTTAGTTGCTAACGCACACTATGTTAGTTGCTAACGCACACTATGTTAGTTGCTAACGCACACTGTTACTTGCTAACTGCTAATGTACACTATGTTAGTTGCTAACGTACACTATGTTAGTTGCTAATGTTAGTTGCTAACGTACACTATGTTAGTTGCTAACGTACACTTAGTTGATAACAGTTAACGACTATTCTTTTGGGAAACACATCCCTGGCTGATTTTTAGCACTCTGTGATTTTTGGCAACTTGTAGGCAGATAAAATAACTTGTCACAGCAAATAAACTCAATTAAATGCAACAGCAATTTTCATTTTTACAGTAGACATATATCGGTTCAAAACATGATTTCTCTGACTTGCTTATTAGTAATAATCGGTATCAACTTTTTAAAAACATATCGGTCGACCCCTACTTCAAAATGGCCTGGTATGAGACGCTCAACACCCAACACTTCACAATGTTAACCGTGATTCGTGGTATAATTTCAAATATTTTGTCTCCATTCTGCCCTTTTCGCTAATGATAACAACACTCCACATAGTTACAGTAGACGGTGCTCTGCTTGCCCAGCTCAAGGACGCAGATTCAGGCTGAACACTGGGGGAGGTCAGTAAGGCAAACTACAACCACTGTATCTATAATTCAAACACCAAAACCCAACCACGCTGACTAGAGAGAGGGACTGGGAGGAGGGAGGGAGAAAAAAAAGAAAGAGCAGGGTTCTTGCAGGTTTCAGTAAGTTAAATTTAAGGCCTTTTAAGACCATTATGAGTAAAATTTAAGACCAACACGATGCATTGCTAAAAACATTCGAATGATACCAGAAATTCTCAAAACTTTCTATTTTTATTAATTCAGTATTAAAACAGAATCAAAATATTTGAAACTCTCACTCTATATTATCTAGCCTATTAACGATCCTATTGGAATCAACATGTTGAAAGCTGAATGTTGAATATGAATATACGATTGGCATGATGAATATGAGTGTGAATCTGGCATGCACTAGTCTACTCGTTTTCACCCCATGCATAGGCTATATGCCGACTGAAAAATCATTAGGCTTTCATTTCCGTAGGATACGATGCTATCGCACAGATCATACGATGTACTGCTCTATCTGTGTGTGAGCTGGTCAGTGGTGAACACAGAATAAACAGCTAGCCAAACTCGTTCAAGAGCCAGGGACGCGAGCGCATTGCTCCATTATTCTCTGGCTTCAAAGTTGACCGGTGAAAAGCGAGTAAAACTGACACAAAACGTACTGTACAAAATAAACTTACAGCCTGACTCGTAAGTGATGGAGATCGCTAGGTTAAACCAGCCTAATACAGTGATGTTAGCTTAGCTCTAACAAACCACTTAGCAGGCTAACTGAAAACCGCATCGTTAGATGAACAACGCATTGCATTAACCATACAAAGATTAGCATAACACTCTAACACGTATTTACGAGCGAATGAAGAAACATTGTTCACTAATATTATGTCTACAGCGAGGAAATATGTAAACTAAAGTGAGAGACAGCTCATAGACTTACAGACACTGCTGTCGAGGGCATGAGAAAAAATATAAATTAGCCTACATTGTTGTTATTCATTGATATGGAACGGTGCTTAAACTTGGCAGCGAGCCTCATGCCTACTGCTGGGGACAGCTTGTAACCAGCTGCAAAAATTTGCATTATCGAGCCAAGTGTCGTTAAACACACGTTTACCCATCTTTAAAAACTATACTCTTGACAACAGTGCTCTCAAATTTTCCAGTTAGTTTGGCAGGAGATTGGGGGCGCGAACAAACGCACACTTGCAGCTGAAACCTATTTCACACCTCACCCAAGGTTAACGCCCGATTCAGTCGCTCCGTCCTACATCAGTGTACATGGGGTGTAATATCATCAGTTGTGTGTCCTATGTAGTGCACTATACAAGGCTGTGGAAGGCGTTTGGAACTCAGCCTCAACTATAAGTGAAAATCATTTTTTTAGAGAAATTCTAGGATGAAAATCTGGGTGTTTTTAAGACATTTTAAGGTCTTAAATTTAACTTTCTGAATTTTAGACTTTTTAATACTTTTTAAGACCCCACAGGAACCCTGAAAGAGAGAAAAAAGGGGAAGGAATATGATGTTGTGAAATCAAATTACAGAAAGTAGTGAAGGATGGAAGAGAAAGAAGAAGAAGAAGAAGAAAGCAACGGGGAGAGGGAGGAAGAGTGAAGAGGAGTAAGGATGAGTAGGGAGAGGAAAAGGAGGTGGTGGTGGGGAAACGAAGGTACACAAAGTGATGGAGGGAGAAGAAAAGTACACCGAGAGACGGGGGAGGAGGAAGAAGAGAGTGAAGAGAAATAAGGGAAGAGTGTTGAACAAGAAGAGGGCTGAACTGAGTGAGGGGAGAGAAAGAGTGTGAGTGAGAGAGAGAAGAGGGAGAACAAAGCCACTAATGGAGAGAGGGAGGAAGTGAAGAGGAAAGAAGGGAAGATCTAAATGAAAGAGAAAAGAAGGAGAAGTTTGATTGTGTGTTGCCGTGTTACAGCACTCACTGTAGATACAGAATTTGTGCCGTTTGATGAGCTTTTAATCTTCACCGGGGGAAGGAAACTGTGGGAGATTTTACCACCTGCAGAAGAGAGAGAAATAAAAGTGTAAAAAATAAGAAAGACAAAAAGAGGACATAAAGATGAAAACAAATAATAAAAGTAAGAAAAGAGAAGAAAGAGGAAAATGAAAGACATACAGAAAAATAAACATACAGAAAGTCACTGGGCCTCATACACCAACCCTACGAAAGGAGAAATCTCTTCTTAAAAGACCGTTTTTAACCAAGATTCTGACATTCACCAATGTTTTCTTATTTAACCCTCCTGTTGCGGGTCAAATTGAACCATTTTAAATAAAAAAAAAACAGTTTGAAGTATTTTTCCAGTATGAAACTTCTTGTGCTTGGCTTAATAAGAGTAATTAACATAAAATAAAAATGGTTTATATTACATAGACACTGTTCGGGTCAATGTGAATTTAAAATAATCAATGTAATGTAAAACTATTGTGTTTTATATGTAAGTCTTTCCAATGTACATTTTTAAATGCATTTTTTAATTTGAAAAACAAGTTAATTATTCTTATTAAACCATGATCCGTGGGAAGTAATAACACCATTACACCAAATATTGACTGAAATGGTTAATAATTGAGTTAATAATGAGATATAAACAGTGTTTTTTGGTTTCTGACATTTTTGGAAAATTAAACATGCCGTGGGTCAAATTGACCCAAGGAACATAAATGGTGTTCCTGAGAAAAGAACATAACAGAAGAGTTAAGATTTGTTCCTTGATAAGACAGACCCTCCAGGATTTCGCGATCCTGGCGAATTCATTACTACCACGCAATTTTGACCGATCATTGTCGTTTCCCGCAAAATGTTGAGTCATACGTCAGCGAACAGGTTTGCACTGTAAATATGATAAACTATTAAAGCTGGGATTTTTTTTCTAATGAAAGAGAGAATATTTTATCTTTGTGATTTTAAAATAATCAAAGGAAACACATCAATGTTTTGACAGACAGGACGGGGGCATGAGGGGACGGGAGTCACGTGACAACGCAAATTTTGGATTACCTGCCCAGCCCTAATTATATAGTAAAGAAATTAAATTAAGACAATGTGGGTGAATGAGGCACAATGACACAAGACCTAAATGGCAAGACATAAAGCATGAACGTGAGAGGAGAAGAGAAGAAGGAGTGGGAGGAGTGAAGACTGACCGGGTAAAGTGAACTCGGACAGAGAGTCCAGGCCGTCTCCTCCCACCGCCAGGGGCCGTTTCTGGGGGCCCGAGTCCTGCGCGAAGGAGTCCAGCACGTCCAGGGGCGGGCCGAGGTCCGCAGGGTTGAGACCCGGTGACACGAACGAGTCGAGGGCGTTCAGCTGGCTCAAAGCGGAGGGGAAGAATGCGGGAGGGAGGCGGGGCGAGGGGGCGGGGCCGACGGGCTGGAACGAGGAACTCAGGCCCCTCCCACCGGCCACCGGCACATGGGTGGGTACCACACTGCCCATAGAGGGTACCTGAGAGAGAGATGGAAGGAGAGAGAGTAAGGTGGGAGGTAGGGAGAGAGAAACAGAAAACGATGGGAGAAATGCAAGAGAGGGATGAAGATGGGAAGAAAGAGAGAGGGAGGAATGGTGTGTGTGTGAGACAAACTGACCTGTTTCATGTCCATGTTCTGAGTAGACACACTGTCCAGAAGTGAGTCCAGCTCCTCCCCCACAAGTTCACACTCCCCAAGACCCTCAACACACTCCGGCACGGACAGACAAACGTCCAGCAGCTGAGACGCATCGCTCACTGGGACTGGTGCCAGCAACACGGGGGACACACACTCTGAGAGAAGGAGAGATGGGGGGGGGAGAGGAAAGCGGTAAGGGAGAGGTGTGAGAGGGAGGAAGGGGAGAGAGATCAGGATGGAGGGATAAAGGAGGAGAGATACGCATGGTGGGAGGAGAGAGGAGAGAGATATGGAGGAAGGAAGGAAGGAAGGAAGGAAGATAAGTGACAGGGAGGAAGAGAGGGGCAAGAGAGTAAGGGATGGACAGACAGAGGGACGGAGAGAATAAGGGGGAGAGAGAGAGAGAGAGAGAGAGAGAGAGAGGGGGAGGAAGAGAGGGAGAAAATGAGGGAGAGAGAGACAGTTAGGGAGAGGGAGAGATTGAATGCTAGTTTAGTTTGATTCTGACAACACTCAGGAATTTTCCACGATTATAAACTGAGAATCAGAACGTCTTTAAAGAGCTGGCAATGATAAAACCTGAACATGACACTCACCTACTACATCACACAAGCTGTCCAGTCCATTGGGGATCTGAGAGAAGGAGATGAGAGAAAAGTTTAAAAAAAAAAAAAAAACGACAAGAGAGACGACAACAAAAGCTGGAAATGCTGTGCACCTGCTCTAGAGGAGGAAGACTCTCCACTCTGCTCTCAACCACCACCTGCAGCACAAACAGGACAAATTAACAAACCGTTCAGTGAGGAACTGCTAACACTATATAGCCTAAAGGTTCAGAATAGGAGGATTTTATTTACTGTCAGACATATTAGTGTGAATAATAATGCCTATAAATGCACTGAGCTTCATTCATCAATATTTTTGTTCTTTTCTTACATTTAGTTGAGACCTTTAAATAGTAAAATATTACGCAGCTATAGAATAGAGCAAAAAACAAATAAACTACGTTTTGCACGATTAATTTTGCACAATCTCTGTATACTGTGTTCTTACCTAAAAACAAATGTCAAATAAGAAAAACGGACCAATCTCAGAACCGTCGTAAAAACAGTGTCAATGGGATTTAAGCACAAATTTACAAAATTCCAAGCACAATGACAAAAAACTTTACCGCAGTGTAGGGTTTATGGATCTTCAGGTCCAGTTTGCTGACCAACTCATCTGCCAGTTCACTCACCCTCTTATCCTGATCAACGCACATACACACGAAAGACTTCAGCAACAAGTTATTAAATTTCTTACTTAAAAACAGTTAAGACATTAAAATTGAATAACCTTATAGACGTGAAGAACTGAAGAAAACCCCATAGGATAATGTTTGCACAAACATGCACGCAAAAATTACATGCTCCTTCTCAGTCTGCTAAAATGCTACTGTGTAGCATTTCACTGTTCACTGCTGCGTAGCTGCACTCGGCACTTTAAAAACTGTCTCATTGCACCTGTTATCTGTCTGCAGATTTTTGTACTTATTGTAATATAAGAAAGAGTTTATTTATCTTTATTTTATATCTCCTTATTTTAAGTTTAACTTTGTATATTGTATCTCTATTTTATTTTTATTATTTTTTAATTCTTTTGCCTAAATTGCACAGTCAAAAGAGTGGATCAGAATACATTTCACTGCATGTTGTACCTGTATAATTTGCATGTGACAAATAAAGAATCTTGAATCTTGAATAATATGTGAGTAAGAGTGCTCTTCACTGTTTATAGGCTCTGTTCTAACCCAGGAACAAACCTCAAACGAGAGATGCATTTCCACAAGAAAATGCCAATGTGACTGCTCAGATTTTGTGGCTGTTACATGAAAACTGGCCGAGTAAAAAGACTTTGGTTAAAACGCATTGACGGCGGAAAGAACGAGGGATGATAAAAGCGAGAAAAGGACAAGTGTGGGTCGAAACAGATTCAGATGAGTGTTCAGTGAGTTGATCTGAGGTGGCATAAGAACCGTGTTGACTGTCGTACAAGTCCCAAATCCCATGTACTCTTAATGGGAGAAAACGAATGGGTTCCTTTTGGGAAAAATAAGCGACAGAAAAAAAAAGGAATGACACAGATGAGTTGGGGTCATGGCGGTAACAGATATGCGAAGAGGCCCATGGGCCCTCAAATCACAGTAAGCGATAAAATTTGTGCTCCATGTAAGTCTGTGGGACAAAAACGGTAGAAAAAATGGACGTATCAAAAAACATGTATACTAGCACCCCACACCGCAATAGGCCGCACGTTTTAGTGTTGGAACGAAGTTTCTAGCAAAAAGACTGTGGTAGGAATAGTGGTCAGATAAAGTTGGATAAAAATCGGAAAACAGCATACGATGGCTAACCACAATCACATAATTAGAAAACACTGGTGAACCTCAGAAAACCGCAAACTCCGTGAAAACTGCATGCGTTTTCAGAACATATTTGATCCTAAGATCAGCTGGTAAATGAGGCCCAATGTATGATGTAGTATTTACCTTTCATCTGCATTTCTTGAGTGTGTTTACCTGTGGAGAGGTGAGCAGGCACTTGGTGCTGCAATCGTAAGCCTCCTTCAGTTGGCCCAGCTCCTTCAGACACACCGCCTTCCTGTACAGTGCCTTGGCGCTGCCACTACACACACTCAGAGCGGCATCACAGTCCCTCACGCCCTGCTCAAACTCACCCTGAGAGAAAAGAGAGATGGTGATACTCAGCTCATACGTTTCCATGCATGAAAACAGCTCAACAGTTGAGACAACAGCTTTGTCTTAGTGTGAAAGTGACTCAGCAGTTAATAATGTCTCTAACATTGGCCGATTGCTAAATCGCTGCGCCGATATTAATTGCTGATATGAGCTGATGAGTCGGGAACAACACTTATAGCGGCCGATAAATTACCATTGGAAAAAAAAACAGAGAGAGATTGAGGATGGCTACTGCAAACATGTTATGAGTGTTGTCATTGTGCAGTTCTTCTATCACAGGCTGCACAGCAACTTTTGACTTTTTTATAGGTGGTCCATTTGTGGATTTTAGGTTCTTTCTGAATTTAAACCTCTAACCTTATGGTCACAAATACAAGGGTTTCTGTCACTCAGACACCAGCATCATAAATAACTACACAGCAAATGTTAGATAATCAAATCGTCCAGTTACAAAAATCGGCATTGGACTTGATTGCTATTAACGGTCAGCCTTGAGCCTTGAGTAAGAGTTGAACTCACCATGCTGTGATTTGCTGCTGCTCTGTTCACATACAGACTCTCCTGCAGAGCGCCAGGCACCCTCAGTCCCTCAGCCTGGGCGTATTTCGCCACGCTAATGCCCTCGCTGAAGTGGCCCCGAGCCAGCATCCAGTCACACTCGCGATATGCCGTGTTGCCCTCGTCCAGCAGGTTACACACCAGCTGCACCAGGAAGCCCTGCGGAAGAGGAGGGAGACACAAAGGCCAATTATTATTAATGCTAATAACAATAAAAATATTAAACAAAGTTTAGTTAACATCTACATTTTCCATATTGGTAGACTGTCAAGAACATTCAAATCGCATGTCATTCAAGATGCTTGATAATAGTAAAAATACAAACTCCACCTCATAGCCATCTGGGTCAGGGTAAGGCAGTGAGGACCTGAAAACACAAAATGACATTAATATAAATTAACAATACAATTTAACAGGTTTGATTTTAAGTGAGGGAGATGAGGGATGGCTTAAGACTTTACTGTATGTTGCCTTTTTTCCTTTTTACAACACTTAAGCCTGATGTTAAGACTACTGCCTTGGTATTCAGCATCATCTGACACCCAAACTACAGGTTTCTGTTTTAATATAATATCAGAACTTAAAAAGTCCTCATTTGGTGGATTCTTTATTTGACGGTGTGCACTTCGCATGACACTGCACATCCTTCCAAGTGAATATAGACATGGTGACATTAATACTATTGTGCAGCCCTAATTCCATGGATTCTTCCCTTAAAAGTGATTTATACTCTATGTAGGCAGCATGTAAGGTCTTACTGAATGAAGGCCAGATCCCTCTGAATCTCCTCCTTGCGCTTCTGTCGTTCCAGGTTCATGACAGTTCATGGAGCAGATGAACGCTCTTGAAGAAGCTGAAAGCAGAATAACAGAGTTCAAAACTCAGTTCTTAACATCAACCAAAGCAACTAAGTTAAATAAACATCAATAAAGCAATTAGTAGTCATTGAGAAAATTGACCAATTCAGTATTAATATTATTTTCCTAAAATCATGTGTTAGAACAGTCTTCTGTCATTATTTGATAACTTTTTAGGTGGTGGGAGAAAGAAGAAAAGTTGGTTCCTGTGCGGAAACAAAATTGATCAGCCATGTAATCACATCACAAAGTAGACATTTACAATTCATTTAGTACAAGTACAAGTCAGCATCCAATATAGTAATTAAAACAACTGGATGGTGTGTGTTTTAAAAGCACTATCCGCTGATTCAAAGTGAAATCGGGCTTAAAAACAAGGCGGGGAAAGATAAAACTTTGGCAGCGAGCTAGCGGGAAGGAATTAAGGAGACAAACAGCCTCCTATCAAACTCACCTGCAGCTCAAGAAAATAAGGAGAAAAGTTGTCGTTTGGAAAGTGAGATATAAAGGTTTAATGATGATTTAACGATTCGTTAAAAATCGCTGTTTAGAAATGAGTTCAACTCAGGGCTAAATGTGCGGAACATGAGCGGATCCCCTGCGCTGTTTCTCGCAACTGCGGATCGTCATTCCGACGCTTCAATTGGACGTGTCCCAAACCGCGCTCCACACTAATAAGGACGGTGCCGAATAGCGGCATAGCACTGTCAGTGCCCCGCCTATACTACACACTATTTAGTCCTCTAGCTTGCGGTTTTGGACGCAACCTTTCCCGTCGGGTTCACTGAGCGGTACTAACGCAGACTTCCGCGTTGAATAATGCTTAATGGGAAATGTAGTCCATAAATCGTGACTGTAATTACGCTGTTAAAATCCATCTTTTAAGCTTGGAAACCTAGGCTCATTTGTTGCTTTAAAGTTTAAAGTAAGATCAAGTTGGACATACTAATTATTTTAGCTATACAGCTTAGCTTTGTATGTCGGACGGACTGAATAGAACGTTTTTCAATGCAATGCTAGATCAAATTATTGGTAACTTATTAATATGCCTTCCGTTAACTTATCCTAGGAGTTTCAGCTTGCATATTTAAGACAGCAGCAAATAGAGGAGAGGTGCTATACAAGCTCCGACAAATAGTTTTAATTAAATCTGGAATGAGAAAGAGATGGCAGGAAGAATGGGATAGTGAAAGTAAGGGTAGGTAGTATTTATAGCGTTCAAGAAAAGGTGAGAGAGATGAGGAAACCTAACAGAAATAGAACTGAGGAGGACATAATTTTTAGGATGAGGTTTGACGACACTGGTCTGAACAGCACAATGAAAATAATGGGGGGGAAAACCGTGCAGCGGGCAGGTGCGTTTATTGCAGGGGCACATGAGATAGTGGAGCACTTTTCCTAGACAAATACCAGCAAAGGACAAAGGAACTCAGGGTTTAGGCACATATATGGATTCTTGTTGGCAACGGGTGTAATGAAAAGGGAATACGTAAAACCATCTTGATCCACATTCAAGTCCAGAAGGTGACAGAAAAACAATTGAAAGCAGTCGAACGAAGCAGAAGAACTACAAATCCTGTGCTGCAACGCGCCGCCCTCGGCTTTGAACACTATTGACGTCATCTGTATGAGCGGGACGAAAGCCGGTGATCACAGCAGTTCCTCAATCGAAGTAAGAAATCGGATTGAAATTGTCACACAGGTGAAGTGTTCATGATGTTTAAAACCCGCTACGTCCAGAGGAAACTTATAGAAAACTAACGGGGAGCTAAACTGCTAGTTAGGGATTTTAGCCAGTTGGTAATAGTTAGCGTTAGCCACCTGCGCGTGGAGGCGCTTACAACACGATGCGTCGCCCAGAGACGGATGTCGTACGATAACCAGCTCGATACCTCAGTAGTTAGCACTGTTTAGTAAGACTTTATTCTTTATATTTCGTCCTTTTTTATAATAGGACAATAATCACGTTGACCTATATTGCTGTTAAGCACGACGGGTTAAAAAAGTTAACATTTGTGGTTAAATTAACTTATGCTATCGCTGAATTAGCTTCTGGAGACAATAGTTGTATATTTCAAGGTATTAGCGCTATATATATATTATATATATATATATATATATATATATATATATATAATATATATATATATATATGTAATGGCTCAAGCCACCACTCGTTTCTTTATTTCCTGTATTGTTACGTACAAGCATTACTACTACTACTTCTCAAAGAGTACATAAGAAACACAAAGTCTGGCTCTCTGGAAGCAAAATTCAGAAAAAATGAATGGTTACTCAAGACTTGGGCAGTCCTGTTTGGTAAAACACTTATTTATGTGTATCAAAGTGCAAAACTATATACCATGAAATTTTATATACGTTCATGTACATATTTATGTATTCATTTTTTATATTAGTACTGTATATACTAATAAACCTATGTATATAAATCCTCATTTCTCTATCTTGCTAGAAAGAAATTAGACACTTGTTGATTTATTGTGACATGGTAACAAACATGTAAATACTTATTTTTCGCTGTTTCCATTTTATGCCGATACTGAATGTTAAATATAAAATTAAAAAATAACTTAATATTTATAGGACCCAAGTCTGACCGACGTGACACTGAATTATTTTTAAACAGCAAATTTTTGAGGCGATTATTTATTATTTATAGATCATTTAGTGGGACATGGCTGAACCCGTTATAAGGGGACAGTCCATAAATGCACACATCGGGGGGAAAGTGTTATTTCACCTAACTGACATGAGCAAGATTAAGCTGAGAGAGCTTCTACGTGTTGGTTTTGATTTTTTTCTGTTAATATGTCTTTCTGATCCTATGTCTTTCTGACCCTAATATGTCTTTCCCAAAGGCCTCAAACTGTCTGTACATGCTATAGAAATATTGCTCTAGATTTACACTCCTTACTGTTAATCAGACAACCAAATGGAGAAATATTGACCATGTTTCATCTATATAAGTGTGTGTGTGTGTGTTTGGTAGGTGAAAGTATGGCGTCGGATGATGTTGCCCAGCTGGCCGCCTCCCTGGCCAAGACTCAGGTGGGAGAAGGTGAGCTCAGCTATAAGGGCCAAGGAATGAAGCTGGACAATGCTGAGTCTGGTGAGCATCACTTACAAAATTCCTGTGTTTTACACTGACATTTATGACAGAAGCTTTTATCCACAGGCACTTCCAAGTCCTAATTACATTGCTTGACATCAGAGGCTCAGAGCTGGGTGTAGGCTTGATCCAGACTTTGTTTGTAGTCCTTTATTTGTTCTTCATGCTTGTAAACTTAGACTATTTACTGTAAAATATGTCAATTATTTTTCCAAAGCTTATCAAAGTGCAAGTTACTATATATAGTCAAGACTTTGTGCTAGGAAACTTCTTGGTATTTACTTTTACTGACTGCAGGAGAGAAACAATTTCACTTTCATTTTTCAAACCAAGTAATTTAAGTTTAGACCTGCCAGATATTTGTGTCCCAGAACTCGGAATGCGCCATCTGAACCCACAATAAGAACAAACAAATAAGTTGTAGATCCACCCAGCTTAGTAGACTTCAAAGGCATAGAATTACATAAAATTCTTTATCCTTCACCTTCTCTCATCCCGTCTGTAGTGAAGGAGATCGTGAAGGCCATTCAGGAGTTTGAGGGTCTACAGGCTCTTCGTTTAGAGGGGAACACCATCGGCGTGGATGCAGCGCAGGCCATCGCTAAAGCACTGGAGAACAAAAGTGACTTTCAGGTATCTACACCATACAGGAGCATGAGGAAGGGATGGCATTACACTACTGCATAACTTAAGTTTTAACGTGATTTTAGTTCGGGTTCTCTGTTTTGGTTCTAATCATCAGATTTTGCAGCAAGGCAGAAAATGATGTAAATGGGCTAGGCTTTGGCTTCACTATTGAGTTTTGTGTTATAGCTTTAAGTATTAAATCAGTATTATATACTAGTATATCAGTAATCAGTAAAGTACTTTACAGTCAAGTGTTTTGCATGTGTTGGTAATGAGATGATGTCTTTCTCTTTTTATTCAAGTGCTGTTACTGGAGCGACATGTTCACAGGTCGTCTGCGCTCAGAGATCCCCCCTGCACTGGTAAGACTTGTATACACTGTATATATTGTGTACAGTCTGACCGATAAATCTGTGCAG
Source organism: Distichodus sexfasciatus (assembly GCA_032718565.1). Taxonomy (NCBI): domain Eukaryota; kingdom Metazoa; phylum Chordata; class Actinopteri; order Characiformes; family Distichodontidae; genus Distichodus; species Distichodus sexfasciatus. The sequence goes on along the minus strand of JAVGVS010000195.1, from coordinate 194,457 downwards.
CAATATTATCAATTAATGTGAAATGATTGCAGATAACTTGCCTAAAACTTTATGCAAGAGATAAGTATTTTGCTCCCTCTCTCTTACCATCTTTCTTTCATCTTCTCTCCTCTCTTCCTTTATATTCTTTCCTACCTATCTTCTCTCCCTCCTCCTACTCCCCCTTTCCTGCCATCTCTCCCTCCCTCCCTCCCTCCCTCTTTCTTTTTTTCCCTCCTTCCCCTCTTTTTCCCTCCCTCGCTCTCTTTCCCTCTCCTTCACTACCATCCTTTCTTCCCTTCCTTTTTTCCCCCCCTATCCGTACCTCCTTCAACCTCTACTTCTTCTTCTTCCCTCTCTGTCTTTCTCTCTCTCCCTTCCTTTTTCTCTCTCTCTCCCTCCTCGGTCCCTCTTAACCTCTCTCTTTTTTCTTTCTCTCCCTCTCTTCCTCCCTCCCTCGCCCATCTCTCTCTCTGTCTCTCTACAGAACTCTCTGGGTGACGCTCTGATCATGGCTGGAGCTCATTTGAAGGTGCTGGATCTGAGTGATAATGCTTTCGGCCCAGACGGTGTGAGGGGCATTGAAAAGCTGCTGAAGAGCACCTCCTGTCACACGCTGCAGGAACTGCGCCTCAACAACTGTGGCATGGGCATTGGCGGGGGAAAGGTCAGCAGCAGTTCCACCTGTCGGGTGGGGGAAGATGTTGTGTTATGGCTATGCCAACTAATCGATGAAATTGACTATAATAATTCCTTCTTGCGCTCCAGATCCTGGCCGCAGCGCTGACAGAGTGCCATAAGAAGTCGAGCGAGCTGGGCGCCCCCCTCAGGCTAAAGGTGTTCATCGCAGGCAGGAACAGACTGGAGAATGACGGAGCTACAGCGCTGGCTAAAGCTTTCCAGGTCCTGATACACACACACACGATTATCTGATTTGTTTATCAGTGTTGGGGAAGCTACTTTTAAATGGTAAGTGGTTATTTATTTGTAGTTACTGAGTGTCCTCCCTCTCTCGCTCTCTCTAGTTAATGGGCAGCCTGGAGGAGATTCACATGCCCCAGAACGGCATTAACCACCCTGGCGTGACGGCTCTGGCAGGAGCCATGCAGCACAACCCCCAGCTCAGAGTCCTCAACCTCAACGACAACACCTTCACCAAAAAGGGAGCCATCGCCATGGCACAGGTGACCTCCCACATAGAGCTGGGTCATGGGTCAAAAAATTAACAAAATTAGCCAAAAAAAGAGGAAATTTTCAAAAAATCTATATTGATCATTCTTAGTGTTTATCACAATATAGAAACTTTTATTACAACATGTAGTGAAATGTTCCCTGAACCATCTGATCTTTGTATCGAATATCGCTCCAATAATGACTCAAATAGCTGAATCGGGTATTGCTTACACTGGACGGATCTATTCAATTAAATAGTACATTTTACTGAACAACCCAAAAAGTTCAGTAAATCACATGTTTATACTGTTTAATTAATAACTCCGCAGTGTTTGAGAACACCACAAAATACAGAACTGTGTTTAAACAAAATCGTGATACAGAGTTTCCTCCTCAGTGTACAGATTATTAATTAAACACTGCTATCGCCTGGATTCGTCATCACTAAGAAAATTAGGAAATGTAAGTTGCTCTGGATAAGAGCGTCTGCTAAATGCTGTAACAGGGTTGCTGCAGGGTTGTAAAAGGTAGTAAATTAAATTAGGCCAAATTAAGGCCAGTAAAAAGTAGTAAACGTCATCTGACGAGGTAGTACATTTTCGAACCCCCATCCAACTGGGCCTATGCATTTTTCAATTTGTGTAACTTACGTACAGGCCTATCTCCTTAAATTACTGAACTTGCGTGAATTTATTTTTATGTTGCCAGTAGGAACAGGATAGGAATGATGTCACATGTACCTCGCGGCTCTTCGGTAATCTACTGTGCGCGCGAGGACATTTAACACATCGAGAGGAAAAATACAGTTCGCGCGCAATATTATCACAACCGCGCACTTGATTCTTAATTTTGTGCTCTCGAGTTTCACATTTGGCGCACGTGACTGAAATTTTACGCCCGCAAATGTTTTGCGGCAAGCCATTTTGCGCGCGGCAAACATTCTAATATTAGCTAGTAGCCACTTGCCGCTTCTAGTTTTTTACAAACGGGAAATGGGGAAATGTAAGTTTAATAAAACTTGGCTTGATGACCCGTCATTTAAAGACTGGCTTAAGCCGGTCATGGGGAATGACCAGGAAGCGTTCTGCAGTGTGTGCAAGAAGACAATAAATTCAACCTGGAACGGCGTTACCGCGATCAAATTGCACAGAGAATCCACCAGTCACCAGCAGCGTATTCGCGTGCGGGGGGAACAGTTCCCTATTTCGTTGTTCTGTGATGCTACACGGACCAGGGGAAATGTAAACCTAAAGTCAGCTACGAGCACAAACACTGCCATCACACCACCTCAGCAGCAAACTAGTGCCACTAGTGCCACGACGGCTGCAGCAGACAGACAGCAGACCTTACTGTTACCAACGTCAGCTCTCAGGTGCCTGAACACCGCAGCCAACCATCACTCATACAATTTGAATGAGGGTATTGGGGAACTATTCGAAAACATGTCCGAGATTGCTAAAAGTTTTGCATGTGGCAAGGATAAGACTGCTTACATCATTCGATTCGGCATTGCGCCACATTTTAAGAAATTACTTATAAATAGTGTCAATGATGCGGGTCAATATGTACTGTGCTGTGTTTTCTCATTTATGTATATTGGGACCTGAGGCTCTAATCTTAGATAGTGTAAAAGGAGGCCCGCAGCTGGTCTCAGATCAGAGTGAAAGGCCTCAGCATGTAGCCTCTGCTGCCTGTGTGTAGGAGGGATTTGAGCAGAGTTCTGATGCTGCAGTGGTGCTGGCCTGTAAGGCATTTGTTTTAAGAAGTGTCAAGTTGACCTTATTAGGGTGGGACTAAGGGTTATGGTTAGGATAACCCAAGGGCTAGGGTTAAGGTAAGGACAACTTGACGCTAAAAAAATGGCCGCTGCTCGATGTCATGTTGGTAGTAAAAAATATTGTGGAGGTGGTAGTAAAAGGTAGTAAATTCGACTCTAGGATTCATGCATGAACCCTGTGTAAATGTAAAAAAAAAAAAAGTAAATGTTAGCACCCAGTTTATCGGTGGACTTTGTCAATCCACCACTAAACCCTTAATTGTTTCTCTCTTTCTTTTAGGCTCTGAAGCATCTCCGTAGCGTGCAGGTGATTAATTTCGGGGACTGTCTAGTTCGCTCAGAGGGGGCCCTCGCTTTAGCTGACACTTTGCAGGAGGGGCTTCCCATACTAAAGGTACAGAAAGAGGTGTAACAATACATTGATCTACATCAATACATTGTTTTAATGATCAATTCACCCATAGTGTCAATCCAGGTCTATTTTTATTAAATGAATAGAGTTTTTCATTTAAATGTCTGGTTGAGCTATGATTGAGGAATAAAAATGTCAAATGATATTTTAGTTGCTTTTTGTGATTTGATATGAATGGAAGTGACTGTGATATCGACCTTGTGATATCGACAAATGTCAAATTGTCAGTTAAACCAATATTATTGCATAATAGTGCTAAAATTGTGATTTACATCCCTGGAGACAGATGAAGTTAAATTACTCAGGTCTCACTCTATGAAATTAGCAGTGCGTCCAGGTAGAAAGTGTAACGAAACCATGCTTTGTCTCACTTTCTTAGGAGCTGAATCTGTCGTTTGGGGAGATCACAGAGGAGGCAGCTCTGGCTGTGGCAAAGGCAGTGGAGCATAAAAACCAACTGGAGAAGCTTGACCTCAATGGTACTTTACACGTATAAAAACAGACATCCATACGTGTTTTCAGAGTCGATACCGATACTGATTAATACTAATTAAGGAGACAGATATGGTGGGCCGGCATGTCTGCTGTTAAAATGTAAATTTGTGTCAAAATTTGACTAATGAATAATCCAACACAAAACTAATTTCATTTAACAAAGTTTATTAAAATGCCTTCTAGCTTATGTTTAATTCTGAGAGTGTTTCGTAATGTTCTTAACACAAAAAGTGTTGGCATAGCAGTCACTTTTAAAATAGAAGTAGCAAACGGTAATTTGTAAAAAGTAATCTGGTGGTTTTGATACTCACCTCTGGACTGTGCGTTTGTGGGTTCGAATCTTATGTCAAACACTACCATCACTGGGTCCCTGAGCAAAGCCCTTATCCCCAAGTTGCTCTCAGGGAAACTGTTGTGACTGAGTATTGGATCACTGCCATATGTCATATTGAGTATTTTCTTGTTTGTTTCTTCTCTCTGCACTTTGAACTCACTTGTAGGAAACAGTCTTGGTGAGGAAGGATGTGATAACCTGAAAGAACTGATGCAGAGCATGAACATGGGAGACCTTTTGGCATCTCTAAGGTAACTAACACTCATGTAGCTTAAATTTCCAAGATGGAACAGGGCACAACAGGATATAGCGAAAAGAGATATCTTTGTGGGATAAGTGAATAGGTTGAGTAACGTCAGTTCAAATGGACCAATTTGCTGTATTAAAAGGGTTAAAAATCAAGTTCAAAGTGAAGATGTTACAGATTTTTTGTTGTTGTTAGAGCTGGATTTAAATCTATGATTTCTAGAGGTAGGACCATCACTGAGCCCAAAAAATCTTAATACCATTGTTTTGTAACGTAAATAGGGCCGTTGATTGCATAACGGTTAGGAACTTGGCACCATAATCGGAAGGTCGCCGGTTCAAGTCCCAGACCGGTAAAGTACCACTGAGGTACTCAAGAGCAAGGTACCATTGCCATGCACTGCTGCCAAAATAGCTGCCCACAGCTCTTTCAGAGATTGGTCAAATGCTGAGGTCATATTTAGTTTATCTAAATACATAATAGCACCATAGCAGACTTTTTTTTTTCTTCAATGGAAACAGTGGACGTGGTGCAGTTGTCATCATGTTCTGTTACACAAGCGCTGCAGCTGAAGCTGAAAACCAGTTATTTAGGAAGAACCAATTATTTTGGAATTAAATGCATGCTATAATGTTTGAGTTAGAGAGTGACTGCTGAAATCAGTGTGTTCGAAAACCTAAAAATACGTTTAAAAATGAACAATTATTAGCACCTCTAAGACCGTTGCATGCTGTTTTGACGTAAACATGACGTTTACTCCCTTTCCCTTTATTCCAACACTTGTCACTTCCTCTCTCCTGACCTCCAGTGATGATGAGGGGGAACCAGATGAGGACGATGATGACGACGACGAGGATGATGAAGAGGATGAGGATGAGGAGGAGGATGAAGAGCAGGAAGAAGGGGAGGGAGAAGAGGAAGAGGAGGAGGATGAAGAGGAAGATCATGAAGACAGGAAGGCCGAGCCTAAAATTGTGCGTGTGTTATAATGATGATTAAAGAGATGTTTTTCCACTCTCGCTCCAAGTAATTTACAGAAATTGGCAGTTGCATTGTAAGATGCAGTTGCAGACAGATAGTTATATAAATTTACCCTAGGAATGGTCTATTCGATTTAATTACTTGTTTATGCTTTATTTGTAAATTGAGATGTAATTAGTTTGTATTAGGTTTACATTTTGTTCTCATTTAACCCAGGTTTATCCTTTCATTTTGGAAATTTAATTCCTAACCAGTTTGCCGCTGCTCCAAAAGTTTGTGTTTTTGGTTTTTTTTTTTTAAACGAGGTTGTCTTTCTTATGTACAATGTTTATATTCATGTATTTTATTTTTGTTAATTTTTTTTACAAACTTAATAAAATAATGCAAGTCAAGCCTGATGTTGCATTACACAAAAAATCAGTGCATTCTCAATGAGTCAGCATGACAGCTGCTTTATTTACAGTGAAGATCTGTGTGTGTGTGTGTTTGCGTTTTGTGTGTGTGTGTGTGTTTTCTGCATGCAGATGACTCCACCATCAGCGCATCGCCCTCCGGACGTCTCCTCGTTTCTGTGTTTCCCGTCTCCGGACAAACTTCTCCGCCTCGGGGATAAAAGAGCAGAACTCATAAAGCAGCAGGTGAACTACAAATTTTAAATAAAAACTTGACTTTTCAGCAACACGCACAGTCTTTAAAAAGCACCCGAACTTGTACCTGATTTGTGTGTGTATGTGTATATAGGTGGACATGTCAGATGTAGGCAAGAGTGTGGAAGCCTTCTTGAAGATCTCTTCTGTGTATAAAGAGGAAGATCCCAAGGTGAAAATGGCAGTGCTGGACAGCGTGGGTAAGAGTTTCTAAATCCACACCTCACAGACCCAAACTCAGACCAGCTTTTTGGCTTTATTCCCCTTTAAATGCTCCTCGGCCAGTCTACGGCCAGTCTACAGTCTATATACGTACACAAAAGTTGAAGGTATAATGAATACATGCAAGTAATGTTCTCTTTATAAAAACTAGAACTCAGAATCATGTTTCTTTCTTATTCAGATGCTGTTTTGAGTAAAACCTTTTCCACCCACTCCTCACAAACATTCGGCTTCATTTCATCGTTACTGGTCATGCTGGGCCTCATAAAGGTAAACAAGGTATACACATTTTGGGGGGAAAAATGGAATTTTCTGTTTTGTTGTAATAGCAAAAGGTACTTGATTGGCTGAAATGGAGGAGAACCTGTAAAATCAGCAGTACCTTATGGGAGTTCTCTACTGTAGATGAAAAAGTAATAAGATTATTTTAAAAATTAATTGAAATGTTACATGAAGATTACATTTACTAAAATTCTGTGTATTTAGAAAATACAAAATATACTTAAGAAAAATGTAGCAAACTGAAGGAATTTTATGTCTTTAAAAATAAGTCATAACTTGATATTATTATTATTATTATTATTATTGTGTGTTGTGTGTGTGTATTATTATAGTGCTTTCCTTAAACCTAAGGGTAATTCCTAATATCTGTCCTGCTGTGTGTTTTAGGTGAGGACAAGGTCAGGCCTGTGACAGTAGTTCCTGGTCACCTGCAGTGTCTGGAGCATGCAGTAAAAGCAGGACTACTTCCCAAGAAACACACTCCCTTGTGCTGCATGCTTTCATGGAGCAGGTAGCCACTTTCCCCCCTCATCACTCTTACAAAATTATCTTTAAAAAATGCGTTTCCGTTTACCCACATCTCATCTTGTGTTTTTCTTAGCAGGCAATTGCAAGTCCTTGGAATCCTGCGTCGCTGCTCGAGAGGCCTTGAGATCCACACTGCAGAGGCTTCACATTGAGAGTTAAAAACACTCCTCCCCATAACACCCTTTCCCCCTGGCACACACACACACACAAGCACATGCGGGACTGTGGACAAAGGGATGATTAGTTGAATTTGGCAGAACTGTAAGCCTCCACAAGTTGGATTTTGTACTGCAGGATGTTAGGATGGGTTTTGGAACCGCGGACTGACCATCGTGCATCTTACATTTCATGTCAAAAACATATTCCATGTTATCTCAGAAAACTAAACCCAGCTTTTTTCACCCACTGATTTGCCATGGTATTTCACCATTGGAAGTAATCTCTCCCAGAGGTTTTGCTGATCTGATTAGCCGAGTACCGCACCACCTCTGAGCATAGAGCCAATTGAGCGAGAACCAGAAGAAACACAACACTTGCATAACACAGGTTGCAGGTATTGGGGAAAACTTACTAAATAAACTTTCATATTTTCAGGGTTATATCCAAATGAGTAACTTTTGCTGTTCTGTACAAAGTACGTAATATCATGTAATAGCGGCAATGATTTTGGGTCTTTCAGTTATTCTTGATATTGCAAATTTAATAGACGATATTCATTATTATTATTATTATTATTATTATTATTATTATTATTATTATTATTATATTTTGTGTGCATACCCTCACACATTAAGGTGTATTATGGTGGCTTAATATGGCTTGACAATTTCAATCATTCCCTTCAGACAAAACGGAGGATACATATGTCACAAGTTTTTTTATTTGACATTATTTAGGCAGAGTAAACCCATTTCTGGGTGTTAATTTGCAGTGGTTTAGAATGTTTTGGAATAAAACTGGCCCGGCAGCGTGATGGAACCTGTGGAAGAAGGCAACGCGTAATTCAGGGTGAGTGCAAATAAAATCTCCCCAAAAAACCTATCGAACAAAAAGAAAAAGAAAGCAGTTACCACCAAATAAGTAGGCAAGATAATATACAAAGACTTCCAAGAAACAACGAAAGTTCGGTTTTTAGCTCTAAACCTCTTATATCATCGTAAACGTATGATAGTACTCATCCAGCTTAAAAGTACTACCTGAAGCAATTGAGGAATTGTGTCAACGTCACTTCCGTTTTAAATTGCGCCAGGAAATTTTCCTTTAACACTCAACAAACAATCCTGTTCTGTACCATATACATTTGGCCTTTTTTCCTCACAGGTAAGTACATTTTTGACTGAACTTTACCTAGGCTTAAATTAACTGAATAATAGACATTTTTCTTACAAGCAGCAAAATAGCGGAGTTAAGAGCAAACCTTCTGCGTGGTTTGCAAAAGTTTCGCTCCAGCTTTTTATGAATTGGCCTTGAAAAATTAGATCTGACAGTATGTGAGTTTTTCGTAAATTTGCCGCTATCCTCGGTCATTTAGATTTTTTTTTTGTAGGCCATGACTGCAATGTAAAGAAGAATCTGGCAAGCTAGATGTTGGCTGTGAAGCAGTAATATTGTTTCACGGCATTTTAATTGTTGCTCTATTTAAACTGGTTTACAGAAACTAAAATATGAAGTCTACACAAGCTCTTTACCTCTCTTTCAGTAATAAATACAGACCAGTAAAATAAAATAAGTTAAGCTTTGCTACAACGCCTGCGTAACAGGCCGTCATATCATTTTGCAACAACCTTTACCAAGAAAAATTTAACGCAAAGGAGCAATATATTCAATTTCTGGCCGAGTTTTGTTGAACACTTAGTTCAGCGTTATAGTGATCAATTTTATCCTGATACAATGTCAATAATACAAATGAAATCAATACGTTATACTCAATCATTTTGCTGTTTTGATACAAAAAGAAATGTTCGTTTTTCCATGACTAATGCCACAAATCTCTTTGATGGAACACCCATATACTCTGCTTTTAAAGGATCGTTGTTATAGAAAAATGGATTTGGCACATACCCAAGTCTTTGGAGTAATTTTCCAGTTTTACTTTTTTTATGTGTATAATATTTTCCAGTGCACATATTGCTCCTACATAATCACACAATCATTTGGGTATTAGGCCAAAAAATAGTTATAAAATTCAGCTTGCATACTGTGCTAAAGTCTTGAGCCGACTCTCATTTCTTTATATTTGCTACCGAAGAGTCGGAGTTGTGTATTTTGTATTTATATATTCATGAGGTGCTTCGAGACAAGGAGGTCGTTCATTGTCTAACATTTTAACAACATAAATGCATGAAGACCGTACAGTTCTGATGTTTTTTTGTGGACTTTTAACCAGGTCAGAAATCGTGCCAGTAAATTGACAAAAATATAAAATGCCTTTGATTTTGGCAGTTTGTTCCACTTCAAAAGCACCTGTTTTTTGTATTTGAAAATTCGTGTCCCGTCTTTTCTCGTCTGTTTTCTTGTTACCATTTCTAGAATATACTGTAGATGAAGAAAGTATTGTGGCAATTTCATTCTTATAACCAAATATTGACTTTTGGGGGTTTGTGTGTGTATTTTGTTTTTGTTTTTTTGCTTTATACATACAGAATAGCACTGAACTGGCGTGTGGGTATAGCTCCAGCCTGCAGTCTCATGACTGTCGGACGGTGGACCATATTAAGACACGGATGGAGTGTCATATTAAGACAAAAGACCATATTAAAGACAATGGGAGATGTTGACTCTGGGTGAAAAGATTGTATTAACTCTCGTTGCGACATTGTTTGCTGAGATGAGAATGAACCATGAAATGTGTCAAAAACAAATGACCAATGACGGCACTTTTACCTTCTTAAGAAAAGATATAAACCTTTAAATGCGAAAGTGGGCCGAGGAGGACAGAGGGTAGAACAACTGGATGAAATTGTGTGTGTGTGTGAGAGAGAATAACGGAGGAGTGTGGTGTGGAACAGTGTGACTCAGGAGGAGGGGTCATGGCTGGGCAGGGGCAAGGTAGGGGTAGATTATTATTTGAGACCAGGTACACTAGGTCAGAGATAAACATTTTGGTAAAAGACCTACCGAAGATATATGGGTTATAAAGAGTCATACCAGTGGTATGAGGGTTAATTAAGGTGATGTCAGTCTATAATAATAATAATAATAATAATAATAATATGTAATAATAATAAATAGGTATCGAATATGTAGCGTGCTCTATGTATAAATTTATGAAACTTTTATATATAAAAATCAGCCCAAAGTGCTTTACATTGTGTAGTCAGCAAAAGAAGACATCAGGCAACTAAAGCAAGGCAATGCTTTGATTTAGCAACGTAAGCAAGCAATGTCTCTCTTTACTCATTATAAGAACCATATTGGTCTTAGTAAAAGTTTAACTATTGACTGTGGAATTTAAAGAATATGAGCATATATATATATATATATAATAAGAAATGAGATAATGTATTTAGCATGAGAATACTGTATAGAATTCAGAGATATACAGTATGTATTTAGCAGATGCTCTTATCCATGAGATCCTTTAATACTTTGTTACTTTGTCCCAGGGTTTGTCAAGAAATAACGAATACAATTAACTATTAATGTGTATAAAAGACTGTACTGAGCTGACATATAGCCTCCTCAATTCTTTGGATAATAATAATAATAATAATAATAATAATAATAATAATAATAATAATAATAATATATTGTATTATCCTTACACAGTTTATATTGAGGATTTTAGTATTTTTACAGATTAATGAATAAGTTTTATGTAAATTTGTGTCTATGATTCATTTTCAGTATAATTTTAGGTATTGAATATTCAGGCGCCATCTTTCTCTTTTATGGTTTTTGTTTACATTTTCTCCAGAAGCAGAAAGTGTTTAGCTGCTTGGTGCCTCATTCTCAAATGTTACAATTTTTTTTTTTGATAAAGGATTTGTGTACATAGTTACAAATAAATAACATCTTTATGAGCGTTAATTTTTAAAGTGTCTCTGCTACTTTTAAGTACATTTTGGAGACAGCATTTTGTTCTCTGGGTTCATGTCACCAGGTCAAGTCATAAAGCTAGTAACATTGCTGCGTGTTGTGTTTGGCGTGGCGTGATTGTGTCCTCCCTTTTATCACCGCCTGTAAAATGCACCCCGAGTGTCAGATAAGAAACATGGCATTCTCGAGTGCCAAGAGTCGAATCTGGGAACTCAAGTCAGGCAGAATTCAGAAATTGTCTTTATCAGACCCAGTCTCTGGGGTCCTGGAGTGCTTCCGAGTGAAAGTGTTTGTGTGGGTTTTGGATGCAGTCTGTAAACGCACCACTGAGATACTCATGAGCAAGGTACCATCCTCAAGCACTGCTCTGAAGCACTGCCAAAAGATTGCCCACTGCTCCTTTGGCCGAGGTGCATGGAAATGCTGTGCTGTTCACAATGATTAATACTCACTTGATCAAAAAATAATCAAAGATCAGAACCTCAGACATATTCTTGCTTGTCAGTTATTTTGCATGTTTGAAATTCTATTCAGACCACTTTTTAAAAAGTGTTAAAATACTATTTTGAAAATACTCTTCTGATATATTTGATCCCTCTAAAGCTTATGCCACTGGAAGTACGTGACTCTGCTCTGTGCCATCTACCAGGTCTACATGTGTTTTAATTATTACAAATCACAAGAAGATTTTTTAAAAAAATGCAAATTTGTGGATTGAGCAAAGTTACACAGTACAGTACAGCTGTCAGTGAAAACTGCCGTAATCTAGATAAAATGTTTAATTAATCATGATGTTGGTTTGGTCGTATCGTTCAAGCATACTGTAAATACTTTTGAACATATTAATTTAATAGTCTACATCTTATAGAGTCAGTGAGAGGGAACTCACAAATACAGTAAAGAGTAACTGTGTATTCTGACTTCAGAACTTATTTTGAGGATAAATTGTAAGCCTTGCGCATCTGTACACTGGGAACAGACTTTCTGCTGTGGATGAAAATGGCATCTTTATTTATTTCTTGCCAACATTTGTTTTTTGCTTTAATACAAATGTAAAAACTGAAAAAGAGTAGAAAAGTTTGATTTTTTCATTACTGGGGTTATGTAAGTTAGAAAGTTTAGGGAGGGCTCTTGACATTTGGCTTCATTTACCATTATTAATACGTGCATGGTCGTGTAGCCGATCATGATAAGTCAGTTGAGGTGATTTCAGGCTTTGTAATGTGTTTTTATTAGAGATGACAAACCATCACTTCTTAAAATATAAATGCTTAGCCACACAAAATTAATTTATATTGTTTATAATTTAAAAGCAAATATAAAAACTAACATTTCTCTCACTGCTTACAACACATTTTGCCTCCAACATTTGAAGAGTTAGAAACAGGATATTGCTTCCATCTCAGGACTTGAACAGTGACAGTTAACAACCCTCACTGACAAACTAGTGCAATTTCATCTGCATGTAGATTGGATCTGTGTTAATTTATTACAGGTAAGATTCTGAGAATAATTTCACATTTAAGTCAGTAATTCTAACATCTGTTATAAAAATTTACCCAGTAAAACTTGGAATAACTGACACAATCTGTTAAATATTGTCTTCATAAGCGCCAAGAATTCTATTAATTACCTCTAATATTTGATCAGAATTGAATGTAAACAGTGTACACCCTCTGCATTCCAGTGAAATCATGTTGAATCTGATGTCTTTTGACTTCCTCTGAGGTGAATCCGTCTCTGATGCTGAAGCCGTCTTCCTGAACACCGCTCCTGATGCTTCTCAAACTCCGACCTTTTAGGCCTCCTCAGGCTCAAGTCATAAATGCCTCTTCACTTTCTGCCTCACTTTCCGATTCCATCTCTCTCTTACTTTCCCCTCTTGAGTCCTTCTTTCTCTTTTTGCCAATGAGTTGCTTTGTCTCTTTTTTTTCTTGTTGTGATCGTTCAGGTTGGGCATTTTGGCCATAGGCTGCTCGTGCAGTCCAGGCCATCGCTGCCATCGCCGTCCTCCTCCCAGGAGGCGAGGCACAAGCGCCACCGGAAAAAACCTTACCATGAACCGTGCTCCTGAAAAACACATAAATCTACGTTTATCAAAAGCTCACTGATCACTGAATATGTATTTGTGCAGTGTAATGTTACAGCCTGCTTCTAATACCAATTAAACAGAAACAGAGAGACACGTGAGCAATGCACGTGTAATAAAAACTGAAATGACTAATTAAACTGGTGAACTAAATGATTAGTGCCAACAAATTACAGGCGAACTCCAACTGAAAGGATGGTCGTGTAACCATGGAGAGTTAATACATCAACTATTCTTTGAATTGTGTTAACAGTATGAAACTGAGAGCAGGAGAGGACTTGAGGCGGCAGTTCTGCTGAAGAGCGGGAAAAAAGGTTGACTGGCCCACATAGAGAGAGACTTTTTACCTTGCTCGCCGTCTGCAGTATTTTGAACACTGAGGTAATGCGATATGAAAGTAACTTTTGAACATTTAGCAGTTTAATGCATCCCACAGTCGTTGAACTGCTTTTAATATTTATCTACTGGAGATATGCAAGATAATCTTTATCTTTTCACGATAGGAATTATGATATGAACAAAATCTTTATATGCCAATATAAATAATTTCATATCCTGGTAACAATATATATCACAATACAGTGCATTTCTGGTAATTTCAGTGTAACTCTTGCAGAGATTCGTTACTATGTCTGTGTGCACTCAACTCTACCTACCAACTCCATATGAGATGCATGAGTGCCATAATTTGGCTATATTTTTCACGCAGCTGATGGTAAAACACATTTTACGGTTTATTCTGTAAAAACTGCTCCTTTACCTATTCTAAAACACTTTTAGAATGAGAGGTGAAAATCTCCAGAACTTTGAAAATAAGTCAGCTGCCTTCGGTTCCTCAACATTACCACGTCCAGTACAGGCGATGTGAGAACCTCATTGTCCTGTAGGCTCTAATGGCTGGAAACAAGTTCATATGCATTTTTAAACTAAAGTGAGCTGCATTACCCTGTAGGCGTAGTACGCGTCAAGCTGATCTCCTGTGGTGAGGCTCACCTGGGCGTGAGTTTAACCCGTCTGCAGGCTCACGTGACCAGCGAGGCCAGAACACACCCGGCCACAAAATGCAGCCAAATTAATATGAAAGGCAGACATCTCTGCAGAGAGAAAGAGAGAGAAATCAGACGTCAGTGACTGAAAGCAACCTACTGAGTAAGTGAGCAAATAGAGTTGCACAGACTGTACACAAAAGAACTGGTGATTGGTGAATTACGCCAACTCTTCACAGAACAGAAATGCGCTCGTAACTCAACTGGACCAGAACTGACTGACCCTGTAGTGATGACCTTATCTCTCTGTGCAAACACACACACGCAGCCACATCCTGCTATCTTTGTGAGGTCCTACAGCGGCTCCATAGAAATTATACTTGCTTACTACATGATGAGTACAAGCTCTACAAATATATGAGCGTCCTGCAAAAAGTCTCAGAGTGTTCTGTCTTTTAGGGTCCTCCTGAAAGCATAAACCTGTCCCCAAAAAATGAAGCAACCTGGGAAGTGACGACACACACACACACCCCTCACACACGTGCTAAACCATGTGGTGCAGCGTAACCTGAAACACATTCTGTAATAAACTGCAAACATTTAAACACACAAGAAATGGTTTGGAACACTAGCTTTTATTCTTCATGCTAAATATGTAACCATGTGTTAATCAGTTATAGAAAAATATTAGTCGTTTGCCAAATATTATTTCATAATTAAGTCTTAGGACTAATTCAACTTTTTTTAATAAACAAAATATAGACTCTAGAAAATCTCCAAGCCAGACCAAAAATGAGTATTTCACGTGTTTTCTGAGCATTAAACTTATTCATGCTGAAGCAGCATACCCAGTCGGTGAATCCTAAAAGTTAAAGTAATCTGGATAGTTGAAAACTCCCCTAACAGCTTACCGCAGATTCACCCTATCTTCTGCTTTTTTTAAGAGCCGAAGAGTTTCTAAACGTTTACTTATTCACGTCTGAAGTACCAAATGATCAGCAAATTGGCAGCGCCTTTTCAAATCAACTCTATCAATAAAATCAGTTAAGGTCATCACCTCCACCTTAACTTCTCCATATTCTCCGTTCAGATTCATACACTGTAGAAACCTGAACAAGGCAAATTTGACTGCTCTGGACTGTGGAACAGTTAAGTGAGGATGCATATAGCTCTGTAATCACAGCACAGCCGAGGAGCAGTGCTTGAGGATAGTCCTTGCTCATGAGTACCTCAGTGGTAACTTTACTGGTCTGGGATTTGAACTGGTGACAGGAAATCTGATCCGCGGTGAACACCTGACCCGCTAATGCCTTTTAAAGTGACTTTTAAGTAGTAAAATATTATACAACTGCAGACTCGAAGAAAACCCAATGAGCTAATGTCTTGCACAAACAGGCATGTAATAAAATAAAAATGAAGTAAGTGCGGGTTCATTGTTTGTTGATTCTATTATCCCCAAAAAAAAAACAAACCGGTGGTCAGAATATTTGTGAAAAATGTAGGAAGGTTTTCTGAACTAATTTCTTAGGCAGGATTTGGCGAATGAGGCCACTGATTCTGCTGAAGTGGTTTAGTGGCTAGAAATGCATTAATAAAACACACCTTGTAGTAGCTGGTTTTCTTGGTTTTGGGGTGTAAAACATGGCGTAGATGCCAGAGAGCGGTGTGTCACTTGTATGGGAGTGGCGGTCAGTCCTGAAACAGAGCTTTTTAACGGGCTGGTCCGACACACACTCAGCAAAAGCCCGGACACACTCGCATTGGTTATAGCGCCCGGCTCTGCCAATATACAAATAAATAGAGAACAGAATTCAATTCAGGAGCCAGCGATTGATAGGAAGACACTATCATAAGTTGACTGAACACTTCACTGATGTCAAATCACAAAACTCGCTAGAATATCGCTGTGGCGTTTTATTTGAAAGCGCCTGGCACACCCACCTCAAAGCGTGTTTTGATGACAGTGACGGGCAACACAGACCCGCCCGCCGCTCGGGCTGACCCCCCAGCAACACGGCCTGCAGCGGCCCTGGAGAACCCTCACTGAACAAGTGCTGCTTGAGGCTGAAGTAAGTGCTGAAGTAAATGCCCACGCCAGGAATGCAGCGCCCTGGCTTGACTGGAGAGCGAGGGGGGAGAAGGAGAAAATGTAGATCGTGTAATTAACATTTTGCCAGTTTTTGTGTGTGTGTGTGTTTGGGATGGAAAAACTCACTGAGTGAAAGCAGCCCTTCAGAGTCCATACCCGTTCCTCAGTCTTCACCACACTGAGGAACACTGTTACCATGCCAACTCGTCCTGACCTGGTACGGAAAAGGGATTCACATCAGATTACAGTGCGAGGGTTGTATTCGTAAGCCGAGTGGATCTGATCAATGTCTAGCCGAGCATTGTGACCCTCAAAACCAAAACCAGTAAAGCTTGCATAAATTTTCCAAAATTGAGTTATGATGTTTCATGAAAGGCATAAATCAAGCTTCAAAATGATACCTATATGGGCGAATGGGGCGACATGATGAGATATCAACATTCAAAGTCGGGTTTCTCCTGTCACGCATGAAGTGAGAAAGCGAATCTGCCTTTGAAGTTGACTACTCGCCGTAACACTCCTGAGCGCTTGGTCGCGATGCGTAGCTCACGTTTGCATTCTGATAGCCCTCGCTGCATTCACAGCCACGGATATAGCCTACCTGCGTTAGGTGCTTTGAACTAGGAGGCGAAGATGGATTCGGAGAAATATCTTCCGCAGCTAGTCAACTAGTGGATTTACGTAAAAGTAGAGCGGTCAAAACAGAAACTTTTAACATTCTGCTGGAATTGAATTCCTCACCTCAAGAAAGTCACGTTTTTAGGATGGAAAGGGGAAGTTTTTCCAGCGAAATTTATTCATAACACTACAGTATAGACCTTCCACTGTTTCAAAACACTAAAAACAAAAAATCCAAAATTTTACCCCATGCAACATGAACGCTCATTTTTCTCGGAAACCTCCGTTGCGACAAGCGACTGGTTTTGCCGTGGAGGGTCACATATGTGTATACGTGAGAGTTCATATGATCATTGATCATTTTAGAGACACGCTTTCTGTGGGTGGGAAATTTATGGCGTTGTAGCGACCTTTTTGTTCCCTAAAATCACTTTTATTGTTTTTTTAATGGTTTTTTGGGGACACTGGAGAGATCCCCATGATGAAAACTGAGTATAAAATGTGCTTGTTTTATCTGAAAAACTAAAAGAGGTAAAAGGTGTGCTTTTGGTTACTAGTTTGGTTAGGGTCAGGTGTAGGCGTAAAATTATATACATTTAGTCATTATTGGAGTCTACGGAAGGACAAAGACAGTAAAACAAGACTGTGTGTGTGTGTGATTTTTACCCAGTGTGTACACTGCTCTGCAGCGTCTGTAGTCGGGTCTTGACCAGGTCGAGTGGCTGGAATAGCAGAGTTGAGCAAGTTCCACTCAGGGAGCCGCACATGAACGCTTTAATGACGGGGTGAGCCTGTAACAAACACAAACACAGAAATTTAACCTTTTAGTGACTAAATTAGTGACAAAAAAACCCTTGTAGTGTAGCACTGCAGGTAGCTGTGATTTTACGGATAATCGTAACTTTGGACATCAGCACCAAATCATATGTCACAAATTTACAGCGTGTGTTTGACGTTAATGATCATGTGAAACACAGTGAACTTTTCCCACCTTGCAAAAAGGTGTCATCTACATTATGAAAATTAAATCAATTCAGTACCATATACACATGTATTTATATACACGTGCATGTGTCTATTATGCACAATTTGTCTGTCTTTTATAACGGTGTATGCATCATTTTACACCTTGTGCCGTCTAAAGCCTAAACTAACAATTTTTGTTATTCATAATATGCACTAATATTACAACAGCAGTTTGTGTTTGTTTGCATCTGTGCTCTCGTAGATTAATTATTTTTAAAAAACCTTTTGACATCCATTTATATATTTTAAATATTTTTCCTTATCGATAAATGTTGACTATGTGACTATGACTAAAATTTCTGATGGGTAAACACTTGTTAAAATTTACCAATTCAAGCCTCTCACTGTTTATTATTTATGTTGAAAGTGAGTGATTATTTGTCATTGTGAACACAGCACACCACAACGAATTGACAAGGACCTCTGTGTTTGAAACATCCGGGACCGAGCTGTGCTGATGGGCAGTGCTTGGGGAATGGTACCTTGCTCATGAGTACTTCACTGGTACCTTTACCTTCCGATCACGGGGCGAACTCCCTGCGCTACGATGCAGTAACATTTTTTTTACGGTGTAAGCAAATAAACATTTTTGAGTTTTGAATTTATAGTTACTTAAATTAAACGACTCTGATTTTAAAAATTGCACCAATTATTTTGGAAATTGAGGATCTTGAATTTCTCAATGAATCGTTCCAGCCCTACATTAGTACGAGTAAAACAAGACTGTGAACAAAAACAGCCCCAACCAGGCTCCTGTTTACGTGAGTGTGTTGAGGAGCAAGGAGTAGCTCTGGTTAAACATTTAGTGAATGTGCTTGAGTAAAGAGAGAGTGTAGGTGACGCATGGGAACGCTGTGTTCAAATAAACATGTTACTACCTCAGCATCCGTCACAGACTCAGCGTTTTACACACACGCATCAAAACACACACACGCACATTGGGGAGGGGAGAGGGTGGAGGTCACGAGACTAATGAAACACCTCGTCTCCGTGTGGGAAACTGGCACGGCGTCGGACTGGCAATGGCACTGTTTACATCTGGTCTTACGTCCCAAATCACACCCCCACCAATCACACATTTACTACAGGAGTGTGTGGTTTGGGACGTGGCCCATCATGTCCACCAAAATCCCTCTGTCCAACCTTGACCTTTGTCAGAAGGTTTGGCAAACGGGGAAATTGTGTTTTTTCCCGCTCAGATCTGGCTGCCTGTCTTCCTTTTGTTGTCATCCTTGATCCTCCTTTTTTCTAAGACCGCTAATAGCAACGGAAGACTTCCAAAGTAGGCAGCTAAAAAAAAAAGGACCAATCGGGAGGTGGGAAACAGCGTTGGTTTGGCACGTTCACTCGGGGAAATTGGCCCGGTTCTATGGGAAGCCAATGAGGTCTGTTGTCTAAAAGTGAAAGTAAACAGCAAACTGCTCGACTTTAAGTTTCTAAAAGACTCACTACAGGAGTCTTGGAGACTGAAATGGGAAGTCTTGGAAACTGAATGACAGAAAATAACAGACAGAAATAGAATTGACCAAATAAGGGTCAAAGGGCAGGGGGTTTGACCTGTTAAAAAGCCTATTATCACAGCAAAAAGTTAAACTTGCACCAGGATGGACAAACAAACACATTAGTGCTGAAAAGAGTTAAACAAGGATCACTCCAAAATCTTCCCTAGAAAAGTGGAAGCTGTTACATCTACTAACTCTATAAGTTAGAGTACTGACAACGTTGCTCACTTCTTCAGATGATGGTGACGAGGTCTTTCATGTTTCCCATCTCACCCCAAATCCCCTTTTGGTTAAAACGCCTTGGGGATTTGATTGTGGTGCACTGTATGCTGTGCTGTGTTCACAATAACAAATAATCACTCACTTTCACTTATTCATCATATTTAGTTGCCTTGCAAAGTTTCTTGGTTTTTATGCTTATTTTTTATTGCCACTCTTTCCAGAATTCACGGGTTCAGCTGCAAATTTAGACTGATATTTATACACAGATTGTGTTTATGGGCGTTTTGCACTTCCTTGAAAAATATGAATTGTACTTTTGACTTTTACTGTTGGGAAAAAATAGATTTGCAATAAAACAAATACAGAAAAATATCTGACAAACCTTTATTTTTAATTAAATACAGAGGCAAATTTAAACCAATGTTTGGAAGCAGGAAAGCTGTGTATCATTCTGAGCTCAATGAATAGAATGCCATGTCTGCTATGTGTCATTTTAAGAACTACTAGGTTCAGAGTTCTCCGTTTGGAGTTGCGGTCCGTAATGCAGAGAACCGTCTACAGCAGGTACTGTATGTGATGAAACTTACCAGAGAAAACTCCATCATCTCTCTGAGGCTGGCAGTTTGAGAGCTGGTTTATGTTCTTGTTTTTTGCTCCTTTTCAGAAACAGAGGACGGCTTTTCCTATGCAAAGAAACAAAATGAATGAGTTCTTCAACGACAGCGTGTAAAAGTTACAGCGTGTGACTGCCGTCTACATCTCGTGAGTGGGATTTAGAGTAATGGGAGTCACATTACACACTATGCAATCACTTTGACCTGACTTACACACACACCCCACCCCTAATTAACAAATCAGTGAAAGTGAATCAGACACGTGGTGACATGGTAACAGTGTCTGTGCAAACACACAACTTTGTTCATATTATATGGAAATCCTAAGTTTCAGGATATGCAAGGTTTTAACTTAATTTTATATTGAAGATGGTCATACTATAATATTCAGAATGCTGTACCCCAGCAGCTAAAGATTCAACATACAGTCTCATCTTAAAATATATATGGAAAGAGAGCGAGAGAGAGAGGGGGCAGGAAAAAGATCTTATAAAACCACATTCTTTTCATATAATAAAAAATAGAAATAAAATGCGTCAAAAGATTTAGCTGTGGAGCAAAAAAAGTGGCTTCAGACAGAGACGATTTGATAATGTGTATCATGTGCTAATAAATACTCACACTATTCCGTCCTATTTATTATCTACTCATCGTTACACCGCAAATCTATGTGCACTGTCTGTTCCAGGGTCAGCCATACGTACCTCCACACAGCACAGCAACACGTTCAGAGATGAGAGTGCGGTCAGCAGCGGGAGCCGTGTTTCAGCAGCAGGTTTGATCAGGTTAGTGTTGAATTCCGCTCTTTTTCGGGATGAATGTGTCTGAGAGAAGCGTCTCCTCCTTTAAAACCGACTCCAGACCCTTTTACGCGCGGGAGGCGGCGCGTGAGGGGCTCGCGCGCACTCTAATTGGCTCTCCGCGTGGGAGCGCGTGCCGACGGCCAAACTTTCAGACACGAGACACAATTTATTAAATTCGTTAATAAATCAGATAAATCCGGTGATTAGATCATTAATAGAGTTTGAAATAAGACATGTTTTTTTTAAACATATAAATATATTTTGTATTCTCATCCCGCCCCACTTATCAAACTTCAACATAATTGAGATTTACAAAAAAATGACTTAAATTCTTCTATCGGTATGTAAGTATATATATACACACATGTATTAATTATTGCAATTCCATTTTTTCCAGACACAAAAAGTAACAGCTGCAATGTAATTATCGGTTAGCAAACTAAGGAAGTCAAAAACGTAAGAATGCCACATAATCTGTAAATACAAGGCGCGTCTAAATCTACGTCCGTGTTAAAAGCTTACGGCACATATTTCACACACATGGCTTCTGATTGATGTGAAATAAGGGTGAACAGTGTCAAAACCGTGCAGAAATAAGTGATATCTGGCGTTAAACAACACGATGAGCGCTGAGTGCAAAGCAGATCCGCTCAGATCCAGTTTAAACCGAATCCGCCCTGCTGCAGTCCTGCTCCCGCGCCCTCAGCAGCGGCCCGCAGCGACACCTAGTGGCCAAACCGAGCAACACAAAACAGCGTTCTTCTGTCTTTCTTTTAAAAAACGATGGTTTTTTTTTTTTTTTTGGAATTGTTTGTTTGTTCTCTGAAAAGCTTTTAAAAGCCTCAAAATTCAGTGTTTATTCCTTTTCTTCAGTTTTCGACCGTGCAAAACTAATGCATTTACATTAATGTATTACTTTTCACTGTCAGGCAGTAAAATTTCAGTAAAGTAATACCTCGCCTTATGTTGTTTCGACATGCGTCTTTTACAGCTACGTGGCTAATTCCTAAATAAAAAGAAGAAAAATATAAAAATTCGTTTTATTCATTCTTACGCCATTTGAAAACAAGCATATGTAGGGGGTCTTTTGGGGGGTTTTGTTCTTTCTTTTTTTTTTTAAAGGATTTATTCAACTAACATCGTTTTTCGACTGAAATTGAGTGTTTTGGAACCAATTAACAATGTAAGATGAGGTATTACCTTACATTACATTACATGTTGTACTCCTTATATATTTCAGTAATGCACGTTACAACACATTTTAATCCGAAATTTAGTTTTTAATATTTAAAAAAAAAATCAGTAACGCCAAGACCAAAAAAAGTGAAAAAAGAGCTATTTTTTGTGTAGCTTAGTTATTATGCTGCACCACATCGCCCTCCACTGGACGTAGAATGAACTGCAATAAACTACGTTTTAGCATCTTACAATACCAAGTCCTACATCCACTGTTATTTTGGTGAAAGTAACTCAAAAGTAATGCAGGAGCCAATTTAGAGACAGTAATATTTTAATGAAACCAATTACTTGAAATAAACAGTAACTAGTCATCTATTGTACTTTGAAAGTAATTTGCCCAACACTGTCGACGACTGATTACTGTAGCACTACTATGTATGAGGTGTGAACCTTCACTGGTCTCACACATTCAGTTGCAACTATCAGTTAAATTTGATGCGATATCTTGTTGCATCTCGTCAGTTCTTCTGCATTACTTGACATTACATGTAGACTGGGCGTGGATCACAAATCGGGCAGCCATATTTACTGCCGGGGATGTTCTTTTTAACGAGAACTTTTATGCTGCAGCCAAATCACCAAGCAGTCATTATGATGTAATTGATTATGGTCTGCCACTGTATCGATTATCTGATTCATTTCAACACCCCTACTGTGTCTGTTCACTAGCATGTGTGTTATTAAAAATATATATTCAAGTTAAACAATTTATAACTATAATCATGTTATATCCATGTCTATATATCCATATACTGAATCTGCAGTGGACTTAAACTAAAAACTACATAAGCAAGAGAGAAAAATCTGTTTATGGCCCTTTAAAGATGAAAGATCTGAGAAAGGAGGAATAGGATGCACACAAAACTAAAGTGTCATTTCAAAAATCAAGGCAAAGACACAAGAGTAGCCGTTTATAAAGCCATGTTTATTTTTGCATAATACCAACAGTTCACAACTCATTGGGATACCTTTTAGGAGTTGCAGAGAGAGAGAGAGAGAGAGGAAAAAAAAGATTCATTATGTCAAAAAGAGCAAGATACTCGAGTTATTCATGTCATCAACGATAATCACGTCCTCTCACTTCCCAGCAGTGTGAGCGAGAAAGCAGAACCTGAGCGCTGCTGCTGGAGGATCAGGACGAGCTGCATCCCATTTCATAATAATGTACTAGCTAGGGCACGAGAAGCCCAAGTAGTGGTCTGCATAAGGAAGTAACTACACACCTCAAAAGGTATTTCTGGAAATGCTGAGGCTTCCAAAAATAAAAACAGAAATGGAATTTTTTTAACCGTTCAGCAAAACGAAAAGCGTCCCCCCCGCCCCTCCAAAAAAACAGCAGCGCTCAGGAAATACAGTGTGCCTTGAGGAAAAAAATGATCTAACCCCGTCACCTCTGCTGTGCCCTACGCTTCAATAGAGACTGTCCAAAAAATAAGACAAAAAAAGGGAAAAATTAAGGTTCCGGGAAAAATAAGTGAAAATAATCTGACACATCTTACGTTAAGGCTATAGTGCATAGTGCTGTGTCTATGAGCCTGTGCATTGCCCTCCTCCTCTTCTTCTTCCTTCCTATTCCCTTCATCCTTCCATCCTGCTTTATTGCTCAGTGCAGAGACGTATGTGCTCCGATCGGCCTTCCGTGTGCATGTTCTACCTCTAATCTACTGGCGTGCACGTTCAAGTTAAGTGTGGTACGAGTTATGCGTAAAAAATTATTCGATTGAGCGCAAAAAGAGTGGAAGACACTGTGTGTGGATTTACCCCTTTTTGTACAGCAGCACACATGCCTCTAATGGAAAAAACGGGGCAACTCCGGCCCAAAAAAAAGCTAATGTGGAAATAAAACGCTATTTGGTGGAGCGCCCCTGCGTAACACATACGGTGAGAGAGAGCGATATAAAGAGCGAGAACAGAAAGAGAACGAGAGAACGCATCAGTAATCATAAAAAGGGTAATATACTTTCTTCCTTATACCATTATAAAAACGTTGGGACATAAGCAAACTTCTACAGAGAGCGTCGTCTTTATTTTTTGGTCCCCCTTCCAATAGTTTCTCTTCTTCACTTTGAATAACTTCTTAATTTTTATTTAAAACATTCCTTGGCTTCTGTGACTTCAATTAGAAAAACAAAACAAGACAATAGATCCAGGTATAAACCTATGAGAACTGGAATGTCTCCTTACAAAAATATCATTCTTATCTTTTATTAATTTTTTTTTTATCCCAGAGAATAAAGATGAAAAAAGACAATTTTGGTCCTCGGCTGAAGTGACGTAATAGAACTATGATGATACTGATTGTCAACGGGACAGATGAAGTGAATGTGTGTAAATTTGCATCAACAAATCGTATAAACGTTTGAACTTCCAGAGGACAGTGTGGTCCATGATGTGTGTGTGTATAAATTTGCTATAGCATTAACAAATTGGCTAAATTGTTGAATTTCCAGTGGACATTAGGGTCCTTTGTGTGTGTGTGTGTGTGTCTGCAAGAGAAAGCGATGGCTGCAGTTGAGCCCTGCAGCAGGTAGGTGGCACTGTGAGATCCTGTTCACTCGGGTTTGGGTTCGGGGGTTTCGCTCTTGGCCTCGCTCTCCTCGTCGCTCTCCACGCCCGAGCGGCTGACGATGCGCCGCATGGTGAAGGGCAGGTTTCCGTGCCTGAAGCCACAAAAACGCGTCACGGTTTAGTAACGAACCACGATGCCCTCATGAATTTTTGGGCTGAGTCGTCCATTCTAAGTAGTGGAGGGTTAGGCGATGTGGCCCAAAAATAATATCACCACGTTTTTAAGCTGCATCACGAAACACGATACATATCTCGATATATTCTCTCTTTCTGGGAGAGAACTAAATTTCCCACAATCCCCCACGCATGACTCGCAGCCGCGTCACAATAATGCGTCCGGAATACACGCTGTAAATATCAAGTAAACTGCTGTATTCTTTATTTATCAGCTAAAATCTGAGTTTTGTCTGTAATAAAGGGGAAGATTTGACTGAACCGGAACGTTCCGCATTAGAGTCGCGAGCCCCAACACAGCGTTTACATCACAAAGAACGTCTTTTACGCCTTTTTACACATTTACTTGTTTTTGTGCACAGAGTAACACAACCAGTGCTGCTTTTCTTGGGAACCAAGTCGTCCGCTTCTATCTCCAAATACTGTCTCTGATATTGTGGATATTCTTTTCTCTCTGCACGCTCACTTCCCTCCCCTTGTGCTACAAAACGCGCATGCTCTAGGAGAGTGTTCTGGGAGGGCGTGAGGGGGAGTGAGCCGTCTATTTTGAGAGGGCAGAGAAGCCAAGCGCCAAAGTGACGTACACACTGTGTGTTTAACATTAACCTGAGGAGTTGTATTCGATGTTCACGATATGTGACCCTCCACGGCAAAACCAGTGGCTTGTCGCAAATTTTCAAAATTGAGTTATGTTTTCATGAAAGGGCATAAATCAAGCTTCAAAACGATACCTATATGGAATGAATGACGACATATGACTGAGATATCAACATTCAAAGGAGTCGGGTTTCTCCTGTCACGCCAAGTGAGAAACGGAGAAATCTGCCTTTGAAGTTGACTATCGCCGTAGCACTCACAGACGCTTGGTGCGGTCGCGGCTAAGTTTGCATTTACGGTAGCCTACGCTGCATTCACAGCCACACGGATAGCCTACCTGCGTTAGGTTAACTGAACTCTGGAGACGAAGATGGATTTCGGAGAAATATCTTGACGCTAGTCAACCAGTGGATTTAGCGTAAATATTGAAGTAGAGCGGTCAAAACAGAAACTTTTAACATTCTGCTGGAATTGAATTCCTCACCTCAAGAAAGTCACGTTTTTAGGATGGAAAGGGTACATTTTTCAGCCAAATTTATTCACAACAGTACAGTATAGACCTTCCACTGTTTCAAAACACTAAAAACCAAAAATCCAACATTTTACCCCATGCAACATAAACACTTGTTTTTCTCGGAAACCTCCGTTGCGACAAGCAACTGGTTTTGCCGTGGAGAGTCACATCATGTGCATGGAACAAGCCGAGCTGCGTCCAGTATATTCGATATATTGCCCACCCCTACTTGAGTGTGTATACACCTTATGGCATTTACTCCAAAACATGTGAAAAACCCTTATTAATATGGGCCCAAATCACAAAAATGCAGCTCCTACGTAACATGAGGAACTGGAACCTAGCGGCATAACGATGCCTCAAACTACATCGATACATCAGTTCAGTGATCAACTGAAAAGTTTCATCACGATACGATATTATGTTGATTCAACGGACGCCAATTTAGTGCCTGCGGATATTATTATTATTGTTAGTTAAGTGAAAAATGATATTTTATTAGACCTATTTAACATGAATTATGATGTCTGACCAATATTTTCATTTTGAATCAATGCTATGGGCTTGCTGATTACTGAATCGGTGTATCGGTGTAGATCGATGCATCGTTACACCTCTACTTACACCAATGAAGTGATAAAAACACAAAAACGCGAGCATTACATCCGTAATCAAACGCAGATTTAAATAATTACACGAGAATCACTCATTAGTAAGTTAATACCTCAACATTCCCTGAGAGTGTGCTAACAATAACTCCGAGCTGAGAGCAGGAAAGGATTTTTTCATTACGGCCTCATTGATCGCTGCAGATGGAAGTGCCGTTACAGCCCTGGTAGACGGGATGTTGCTGCGTGTTGGAGTGTGTGAGTGTATATGTGAACGTACCTGAGCTTGTTCTTGAGGGAGCTGACCTCGCGGTTCATGGCGTCTGCCGACTCGGTGGCGTCCTCCAGCTCGCGCTGCAGCTTCCTGCGGTTGGCGTTGGCCCTCTGCGCTTCCTCCTCCGCCTCCTCCAGCTGCCGCTTCAGCTGCTTCATGCGGCTGTTCAGCTTCTCCGCCTGCAGGGGGCGCAAACACACACCAGGGTCACACGGGCGGAGGCTCTTCCTCACAAGTAACAGTCCAGTCAGGTCTTGTAGTGTGTAGAGGGCAGGGCTGGGCGATGTGACCTCCAATCAATATCACGATTAATTCATATTTGACCTCGATTACGATTAACAAACTAATTTCTTTTTTCTTTTTTTTTTTTTTGACTCCGTAGTTCGCTGATGTGATTTGTAGTGCAGTTAATGAATTGTCCTCGTCTGCATCGTGATGCGTTGATTAACTGTGTGATTAATTTCAGCAGCTCTAGTCTGATCTACTCGCGATACTCCGTAAGTGATGGATATCAAATCAGACCTGGTCCTTGTACTGGTCGGCGCTGCGTCTCTCGTCATCCACCTGCAGCACAACCTCCTTCAGCTTCTTCTCTGTACGACGCACCAACTTGGAAGCTGTCTGCCTCTCTCTAAACACACACACACACACACAATTAGTCTTTATATTAACCACCTGACACACACACACACACACACTAACCAGCTGGATGTTGTGTGTGTGATGCGAGCTGTATGACGGCTAACGTAAGTGACCTGGTCTCGAGGTCGAGCTGCTCCTCCAGCTGAGCGATTTTGGCCTCCAGGGCGGCGATGGAGGCCTTGTACTTGCTCTTGACGGTGCCCTCCAGCTCGGTCAGCTTCAGCTTCAGCTCCTTGTTCTGGCGCTCCATTTGAGAGCGAGCTCCCTCCAGACGCTGGGACGTGCTGCGCTCTGCCGTCAGCTCCACGTTCACCTGGTCCGTCTGTAGAAACGTACGAGAGAGAGGTTTAAAAAGAATCCGGTCCAGACTGTTTCTGCATCGATCCACCGAAACAAATACTTTCCACAAAAAAAACGAGCCATTTTTTTCAAACGGTTTATTTGAGTGTTTTATCAAGTCGTCCATCACTTTCCACCAAAACAAATCACGGTTGCCATTAACAACTATACTGCTAACAGCTATTTACTATAGTTTCATTTGTTGGCGTTGATCAATTAGTCGATCAATCTAAACGATGACTGTCCAGTACAAAGAAAAATCAAGGCTGCCACTAAACGGCTGTTGACTTTCGATTAGTCGATCCATTGAATTTTATTTTCCACCAAAAAAACATAAACAAACTAAACACAAAGCTGTCACTGACGTTTGTTTTTCTATCAATTAAATTGGTTGACTTTTCAATAATTTTCCAAAAAACAAACAAATCACACGGCTGCCACTAATGGCTATTTTTCTACCAATTAATTGGTTGATTTGTCAATTAAGCAATCAATTTAAACGATTACTTTCTACCAAAAAACCCCAAAACAAACAAAACAAAAAACAGTGCTGCCACTAACGGATGTTTTTCTATGCAGTAATTTGCAGAATATTTTACAAATTAATCAGTTAATTGATAAAATGTTTACTTTCAGCACAAAAGAAATCAAGGCTTCCTCTAACGGTCATTTGTCAATCAGTGATTCGTTTCGATTTGTGTAACCCTAAATGATAACGTTGCACTAAAAATGTAAAAACCTACTCACGAAAAAAACTCACTGTAGAAACTGAAGACAGTGGCTCCCGTTGTGAACAGCGTCAGTGTTTATGTAGGAAATGTGACCTGCTGTACGTATAACAATGCTGCGTCTGCTGGTGCTGGAGTTTACCTGCAGCAGGGACTTCTTGAGGCGGTCGTTGACCAGCTCGGTGTTGCACTGCTCCTCCTCCAGCTCCTCCTCCAGCTGAGCGATGCGAGCCTCCAGCCGCCGCTTCTCCTCCGCCGTCAGAGCGCTGGTGAAGGAGGTTGGTTTTAGTGTCGATTCTATCGGTTATTTCGTGGCGTCGCAAAACACTCTGTTTACAGCAACGTTTGTTCCTGGTTTGGATGAGGGTTTGCAGTAGTCGCCACGGCAGGACGTAGGTTCAGTCCCTCCAGGATTGTGCCGAGCTTTTTTGAGATTGTTGCGGCTTAAAATGTATTTCGTGTGTGTGTGTGTGTGTGTGGGTGTGTTCTTACTTCTTGCTGGCCTGGCTGTTGATCTCATCCTGAAGTTCGTCTCTCTCCTGCTGAGCCTGTTTCTTCAGACGCTCTGCTGCAGCCAGTTCCTACAACACACACCAGCTCCGTTACCTCACACAGCTTGGAGACAGTGCGTGTGTGTGTGTGTGTGTGTGTGTGTGTGCGCGCGTTACCTCCTGCAGCTGGATCATGTCAGCCTCCATGCTCTTCACCTTCTTCTCATTCTCCTTGCTCTGAGCCAAAATCTCCTCTCTGGACAGACGAGTATCATCCAGCTCGCGCAGCAGGTCTTTCATCTGGGCCTAAACACACACACACACACGTCTGAGCAGACCTTTCTTACAGCCTGGACCTTTCAGAAGCTGCCGGAGAAGGTCACACGTAGGGCTGCGACGACTAATCCATATAAACAACGTTAATTGATTATTGAAACTAATTTCTTAATAAATGAACGTCATCAAAAGATCAAAACGGATCAGCTTTTAAGATCTAATGAGGAGGGAGGGTGTTCAAACTAGCGTTCGGCCGATATTGGTTTTTCGGGGCCGATATCGATACCGATTACTGCTAGTTAACAGGAGCGATAACCCATATTTGGAACCGATTTGCAAAAATGTCGAATTTTATAAACACCAAGCTCAGCTGAAACTCTCCTCTTCCGCTTCCTGGAGCTTCACGCTGCGCTCGTGTGAGTGACAACAAGGCTTCAGCGTTGATTGGCTACTGCTGGTGTGACATGTAGCCAATCAGAGACTGTTGTGGGCGGGACAGCGAATCGAGAGCAAACGGCACAGAGAGAAGAGACGGCAGTGGAGCCACAGTAGCGTCACATCGTAATGACTTCATATCAGTGACAGTCTAAATTAAACACTGATACCGATAATCAGCAAAAAGCCTAACATCGGCCCCCGACACTCGGCCGACCCTTAGCTCAAGCTATAAACGTCATTAGAAAACTTTCAATTACTCTTTAAAATGTTAAATTTTTCTGTAAAATATGTAAATATTAAAATGATTAAAATCTTTTGAACTATAAAACGTTTAGATTTAAATGCATTTCATCCACGTTGTTCTAATTCAAGGTAAATATGAAGGTCGGCTGCAGCGTTAGTTGATGTGAGGCGTCTGCTGCTCACCTGGAGCTTCTTGAGCTGTTTGAGAGCCTCCTCGCGGTTCTTGTTGGCCATGTCAATGGCGGCCTCCAGCTCCTTCAGGTCCAGCTCCATCTTCTTACGGGCTGCCACGGCGACGGAACGCTGCTTCCTCTCGTCCTCCAGCTCCATCTCCATCTCCCGAACCTGACGCCACAGAGTTTCGGTAACGACACTGCGCGTATCTCAGAGGACTTCATAACATCAGAAAACAGCCGAGTTCTTATTCATTAAAAACCCGCTGTCGGACGCGATCTAAAGAACGGTCTTGGTATTTTACCTGTTTGACCAGTTGCCTCTTCTTCTCCTCGCCCATCTCGTCTCGGCCGGCCAGGTCTCTCTCGTACTGCGCCTTCATGGCCTGCATGTTGACCTCCAGCCGCAGCTTGGCGTCCTCGGTGGCCTGCAGCTCGTCCTCCAGCTCCTCCAGCTGCGTACGCATCTCCTCCAGCTGCTGCTCCATCCCTCGCTTCGACTTCTCCAGCTCGTGCACCTGAACGCGCCAGGAGGAAGACGGGGAAGAAGGGATTTTTTTTTTTTTACACAAAGACTTCATCATAACCCTCATCTAGACACCGAGCAGGCTCCAGGAAAGACAAGAGACAAGAAAAAAAAAAGAACAGAGAAAAGAAAGGAAAAGGAGGGAGAAAGGAAACGAGAGAAGAAAAGAAAAAGGGAATAAAGAACAGAAGGAAGGAAATTTAGAACAGTTACGGAAGCAAAGGAAGGGATGAGAGGAAGAGAGTGAGGAAGTAAGGAAGGAAGGGGTAGTGAGGAAAGAAGGAGAGAGGAAATGAAGACTAAAGGGGGAAATGAAGGAAAAGGAGGACGTAAGGAGAGGAAATGAAGGAAGGAATGAGGAAAAGACGAGAGGAAGCAATGAAAACGGAAGAAAGGGGAAGGTAAGAAAGAAAGTTAGAAAGGAGAGTAAAGAAGCGGTCTCTATGACAACCACTCACGCTCTTGCCGACGTCATCCTTTGAGGACACCAGGTCTTCCATCTCGGCGCGGAGAGCCTTGTTGGCGCGGTCCAGCTCGTCCTTCATGTCCGAGAGGGTCTCGAGTTCTCGGGTCAGCGCGAGAGCGCGGGTCTCCTTCTCGCGAGCCTCGGCTTCGGCGCGGTCGCGCTCCTCGGCGTAGCGGGCCGAAATGGACTTCTCCTCCGCCAGCATCTGCGGAAAGGCGCAAAGACCATTAGCCGTGACTGCGCGGCACACGGCTGGCTAGCTTGCTACACGCTGGACCTCACTCAGCATCGCCATCGTACGACGTTACACCGGTTCAACAGACAAGGCCTCGTGGTGTGTGATCATTTCCTTCCATGTTGGACTGACGTCTCAGGCTCGATCACCGAGTTGATATTGTAACGTTGGCGATTTTTAGACGCATGACGTAGGGCTGTGTGACATGATCAACATCGTGTATCGCGATACGAGTCATTTCATGTCCTGATAACGATATATATCACAGTCAATTTTCTGTAAATTCGGTGGAACTTGCGTAAGCAAAATCTTGTCTCTGTTTGTGCTCAGCTCTGCCTCCGCGCTCATACAGAACGCCAACGGAGCCACAATTCGCCTAGATTTTTTACAGAATTGACGGTTAAGCTGCTGTTTTTTATATCGTTTTTTCAGCGCTCTAATATATCTGAGCTTGTTACATCATTTAAAAAACAACGCTTTTTGCAGTTTGTGGTCAAGCGGCAATTTTTATGCCGTGAAAGTCGGTGCTTTTTACAACGCTCTAGTAAGATGCCTGACGTTACAACGCGCAGGACGTCTGATGGACGTTTTCCTCGATTCGATGCTGGTTACAACCCTAATGTTTAGTACTTAAGCAGCGCACTCACCTGGTCAAACTTCTTCTGCTTCTTCTCCAGGTTGGAGACGATCTGTCTCAGGTGGTCTTGGTCCACCAGCAGGTCGTCCAGCTCCTGCTGCAGCCGGGTTTTGGTCTTGTCCAGTTTATCGTAGGCCAGGCATTTCTCGTCCATGCGTTGAGTCACAGCCTCCAGGTCGCGTTGCACGCGCTTCTTAACCTCCTCCGACGTCTCCAGCACCCCGGCCTCCTGGTCCATCTTCTTACGCATCTCCGCGATCTACAGAGGTGGAGCGAGGGATGAAGGGAAGGAAGAAGAGCAACGTTTTATTATGTTAACCGAAGTTGTCTGTAGGTTCTCTTTTGTCCAGGAACTAGACTTGTGTTAAGGTTCTTGAAGACGTTTCTTCCTCCCTTCCTTCCTTCTTCTGTTTCTGCCCTCCTTCCCTCACTTCTCTCCCCTTCCTCCCTTTCTTTCCTTCACTCATGTCTCTTTCTCCATTCCTTCCCTCACCTTCTTCACTTCTCTTTCTCAAGTTCTTTTTGCCATTACTTCCCTCTCTTCTTTCTGTGTTCATTCTCTTCCTCCCTTCCGTCTCGGTTTTACTCGTCTCCCTCTCACCTTTACTTCCCTCACAATGTCTTTGAGAACATTAAGTCCAGCTGCCTTTGATTCAGGCTCGCCAGGTGAAGAGAAGTTGTGCCAGTGGAACCGCGTGTGTGCGTGAGTGAGTGAGTGAGTGTGTGTGTGTGTGTGTGTGTGTGTGTGCGTGTGCGTGCGTCCGCGTGTGCACCTGGGCCTGTGCTGCTTGCAGCTGCTTCTCCACGTTCCTCTTGGCCTCCTCCTCTTCCTCCAGCTGCTCTCTCAGGTTGTTCTGGTCGTCCTCCAGCTGCCTCAGACGAGTGTTCACGGAGAGTTTCTGACGAGTCTCCTCTTGCAGCAGCTCCTGCAGGACGAGAGGGCGAATAAAGAGAGAGCGAGAGAGAGAAGAAAGGGAAAGAGAAGGGAAGGACGGAGGGACACAGAGAAAGGAAGAAAGCAAGGGAAGAGTAGGAATAAAAGGAGAGAAGTATTGGAGAGAAGGGAGGAAAGATGAGAAGAAATGAGGAGAAATGATGGAAGAAGGAAGGAAGGGAGTGATGGAGGATGACAGGGAAAAGAGAAGGAAGAGAATGGAGGAGATGAAAGGAGAGAGGGAGAGAGAGAGAGAGAGAGAGAGAGAGAGACCAAAGCAAGTCAGACAAGTTCTTAAAGCCCTAAACTCTCAGTGTTTAACTCCAGCGTGTGTGAGAGTATGTGAGTGTATGGGGGTGCGTGAGGGAGTGTGAGTGAGTGTGTGTGAGAGTGTGTGTGTGAGAGAGTGTGTGTGTGAGAGAGAGAATGTGTGAGAGAGAGTGTGTGTGTGTGTGTGAGAGTGTGTGTGTGAGTGTGTGTGTGTGTGAGAGTGTGTGTGTGTGTGAGTGTATGGGGGTGCGTGAGGGTGTGTGTGTGTGTGAGAGTGTGTGAGTGTGAGTGTGTGTGGAAGTGTGTGAGTGTGAGTGTGTGTGGAAGTGTGTGAGTGTGTGTGGAAGTGTGTGTGTGTGAGTGTATGGGGGTGCGTGAGGGTGTGTGTGTGTGTGAGAGTGTGTGTGAGAGAGAGTGTATGGGGGTGCGTGAGGGAGTGTGAGTGTGTGTGTGTGTGAGAGAGAGTGTGCGAGAGTGTGTGTGTGTGTGTGTGTGTGAGAGTGTATGGGGGTGCGTGAGGGAGTGTGAGAGAGTGTGTGTGTGAGAGAGTGTGTGTGTGAGAGAGAGAGTGTGTGAGTGTGTGAGTGTGTGTGTGTGTGTGTGAGAGAGAGAGTGTGTGAGTGTGTGTGCGTGTGCGAGAGAGAGTGTGTGTGGAAGTGTGTGTGTGTGTGTGCGCGTGTGTGTACCTGCACGTCCTGCAGCTGGGACTCTACAGCTGAGCAGTCTTTAGTAGCCTTGATGGATTTGCCCTCCACGTCACTGAGGAGAGCGTTGACGTTGTCCAGCTCCGTCTGCAGGTGAGACCAAACATCAAGCACCGCACATGGGCGCTGACCCGCTGGAGCCGCACTACTGCCCACTCTGAACACTCATCAATCATTCAGTAGTAAGATTCAGTTTAATATTTGTGCGTATTTTTACGAACTCTTCCTTGCTTTCTCTCATGTCTCTTGCCCCGTGTGGTCAGTGTGCTGCGTAACGGTCATTCCACCCGGTCTAAACCAGGTAAACGCGAGTGCGTCGGTGTGGCGCGGCGGCCCCGTACCTGCAGTTTGGTGACTTTATCGGCCAGCTCCGCTCTCTGCTTCTCGCTCTCGGAGTGTTTGACCTGCAGCTCCTGCACCTGGGCCTCGGCTTTCTTCCTGCGGTGCTCCGACTCGCCTTTCCCCTGCATCAGCGTCTTCAGCTCGATCTGCAGCTCGTTGCGCTCCGACTCCAGCGCCTGCTTGGTCTTCTCCACCGACACTTTGTTCTGCAGAGGAGTGGGGCGGAGGTCAGTTAGGGTGGGTGTGTACACGTGTGTGTCCAGGTGTGTGAAGGTGTGTGTGTGGTGAAGGTGTGTGTGTGTGTGTGAAGGTGTGTGTGAAGGTGTGTGTGTTTTTGTGTGTGTGTGTGTGTGTTTACCCTCTTGGCCTGCTCCAGTTGCTCGTTCAGCTCGTCAAAGGCCTGGCCGTGTTTCTGTCTCATCTCCAGCACCACCTGCTCATGGACTTTAGCTTCTTCCTCCAGAGTCTTCTTCAGCTGGGCCACTTCCGTCTCACGTTTCGTCCTGACACACACACACACACACTTCAATATGGAGCCAAATACCGCACCTGCACCTTGGTGTACCTCCACATCTACAGTGACACACACAACTTCAATCATCAACGAGCCCACGGCCCATCAGCCGCATGTGTCACCACAACACCAACTTATATCAGTTCAACGCACAGCGATTCTACGTCTGCTACGATACAGCGCTGACTTGATTCGATGAGAGAATATCGTGCTGATTTAATGCCACTCCCACTCAGGTTTAATCACAGTTTTATTCCTGAGCTCAACCAGACCGTTACAAAGCAACGCTTAAAAATCAAACAGAGCCTCAACATTAAGGGAGGTTACAACACGTGTAATGTCTGAACCAGAGGTCGTCCGATTATCGGCATCAATGGTAACCATGACAACAATCAGCTGCGGGTCAACAACACTGGCGGGTGACGACGCAGAGCACATATCAAAAACGATGTGTTTGTAAAAACATCTACATACGTGTAAACGGGCACTAACTCGATCCTTGGCTCCTGAACGGAACCTGCTGCGAATCGCATCGTATCGCATCGACTTTGTGACATCAGCAGACGTTGAATGGTCGCTATAATATCGCACGTTGACGGCACCGTACCTGAGCTCCTGCTGAGCGGCAGTGGAGTCCAGCGTGTCCTCCAGCTCGGTCTTCAGGGCCTCCAGCTCCTCCCCGAGGTCGCGTCGGTGTTTCTCCGCCTTGGCTCGGGCGGCTTTCTCCAGCTCCAGGTCCTCCTGCAGCTCGCTCAGCTGCGCCTCCAGCTCGCGGATCTTCTTCTGGGCCAGGTTCTTCTGGGCAGCTTCCTCCTCGATCCTGCCGGATAAAACTCGGGGGTTAGCTGATCCCTACGCGCGGCCAGGGCAGCACATTACGAGATTAGCAATATTTATATGTATCTGTCAGGGTATCTTCTTTACTCCTATGTGAGATGGACGTGTCATAACGTTCATTTTAGTTTTAATATTATTAGTTTACTGTCAGAATAATAAAGTAGAAACCAAGTTCAAATAAATAGTCAATTTAAGAATAATAAATTCTGAATTCTGACGAGTCAAAAGCTTTCAGGAACGTACTAAATGTGCTGGTCAGCTATTAATCGATAAAATAATGTTTTAATTCTAAAAATGTAAGTCTAAAACTAAAATTTTAAAGCGTAAAGGTTTACTGGGGAACACAAAGAAAATGATGTGTTCAGTTCCAAACAAATAACTTAGGAATTAATACATTATCATAAACATTTTATTAATGAATTTTAAACTACGGAACTCCTCAGATCCTTCTTTTCCGCGCTATTCTCATCATCACTGCCGCCTCATATTATCTCTACCAAAGATGGACTGAGTTTAACTGTGGTTGAATTTGCTCATGTCTGATTTTTCTACAGAAGTTATTTCACTATAATTATCTTCATGTTACTGCTCAGCCCTGCATGTGGTCAAAAACAAACGCAAGCTTTATTTTAGCAAGCGGGTGTCAGACCTGGCTAGCGCTTCCTGAAGCTCCTTCTTGGCCAGCTGAGCTGCCGAGGGAGTTCTGCATTTGGGGCCTGGAGTCGCTGCATCTGGTCGTGAGCTCGGTGGAGTCGCTTCTTTCCAGCTTCCTGGGCGTGTTCTTCTCTCTGTAGCCTCCTGCCTCTCTGCTTCTTCTCACAAGAGTCGGTCTGAACAACAGAATCAGTGTGTGGATGTAGATCCTGATTTAGTCACTTGCAACTGGAACTGACGCTGAAGGTAGAATTCATTTGAGTTCAAAACTATGATCTAAACGAGGAAGAAAGGAGTGAGAGTCTCACCCTCCAGGTCTGTGATCATGGCCTGTGGTTTGTTCCCTGAGTTTCTGCAGGTTTGACTTCTCTCCTCCTCCGCCAGGTTGGTGGTGAACTCGGCGATTCGCTCTTCCATCAGCTTCTTCTCCTGTAACAATAGTAAACTTTATTTGTATCGCAGCTTTCATTTTAGGCCGCTTTAAGGAATCTCTGCAACTTTAAAGTGCATTCAGCACCCGGTTTTCGTCGACAACATCACAACCGTGAGCTTCGCCGGGCTGGGGAAGCTACCCACCTTAGAAAGTTTGTTGTTGAGGTCGTCCAGCACCATCACGTCTTCCTCCTCCACCTTCTTCATCTTGGCCTCCAGTCGTCACTCGCTCCAGCTGCAGCTTCTGTCGAGCCGCTTCCTCCGCGCTTCATCCAGCTGCTGCTCCAGATCCTGCACAAACACAAGGCCACAAAGCCATTCTAGTTACTAACCAGACGGACAACCCTGGAGAAAGAGCGAGATTGTGCTGCAATAAAGTAGAAACAGATAAAGTGGTGTAAAAGGTAAAAATCATAAATAATTAGGCCAAAAAACTATTATATACTGTAGTTAACATTGTAGTTATTTACTGTAGAAAGAGAAATAGAAGAAACAAAGTTGGCAATAATTAAATGACACTGTGGAAGCAGTTTAGCATTTCCTCACTAAGAATAAAGTAAAACAAAAGACAAAGTTCAAAAAGATGGAGAAATTCTTGTAAAATGGGCTTTTATGGAGTGTTTCACATTAATGTCTATGGAAAATGCTTTGGTGATCTTATCTCCGACAACAAAGGCTGGGGAGATGAATGTACAGAAGTTGAGTGTCCAGAAGCTAAAAGCATATTTAGACCCTCCAAGGCAAAAACCAGAAGGGCTTGTCGTGAAATTCTTTCAAAATTGAGTTATTATGTTTTCATGAAAGGCATAAATCAAGCTTCAAACGATCCTATATGGAATGAATGGGACGACATATGACTGAGATATCAACATTCGGGAGTCGAAGTTTCTGTCAATACCATATGAGAACGAGGAAATCTGCCTTCGGTCGACTATCGCCGTAGCACTCACAGACGCTGTGCGTGTCATCGCTACACGCTTGTATTTACGTAGCTTCACGCCTGCATTCACAGCTAATATCGATAGCCTACCTGGCAAGTAGGGGTTAACTTGAACTCGGAGACAGAGATGATCTCCGAGAAATATCTTCACGCTTAGTCAACCAGTGGGGATTTAGCGTAAATATTGAAGTAGAGCGGTCAAAACAGAAACTTTGAACATTCTGCTGGAATTGAATTCCTCACCTCAAGAAACTCACATTTTTAGGATGGAAAGGGTAAGTTTTTCAGCCAAATTTATTCACAACAGTACAGTATAGACCTTCCACTGTTTCAAAAACACTAAAACAAAAAAATCCAAAATTTTACCCCACGCAACATAAACTGCTTTTCTCGGACACCATACAGACAAGCGACTGGTTTTGCCGTGGAGAGTCACATTTAGGGTTTTAAACCGTGAGGTAATTAACTCAACACAATAAGCAATACTTTGAGATATGTAGGATATGAAAGAGCAACGAGCTCAACATTTTAAGCCATGAAGGGTGCGTTTACAACAAAAAGTGGCAAAAATGTGGAAAAATAATACGTTCAAGAAATTTAGTGGTGATGGTGGGGTCCAAGCACCATAGCAATAAAAAGTTGCTTCAAAATATAATAAATAATAAATACTAATGGTATAAAAAATATATTAAAAAAAAAAAAATGAAGAACATTGGCAGACCGCTGTTTATTGTGCAATCACGCTTATACTCAAAACACTATGCCATAACAGTTTAATCCCTTTCTAGCTGGGGCGAGCCCAGGCATGCATCGCGGATGTTGCTGGCCTGCATCTTCTTCTTCTGCCTGCAGCTGACTGGCTCTCTCCTCCTCTTCCTCCACGCGAGCCTCCAGGTCGTGCAGAATCTCCTCCAGCTCCTGCTTCTTGGCTACAAGTCGGTTCCTCATCTCATCCGTCTCGGCACACAGGTCCATCTCGGCCTGCAGCTGGTCTTTGTAGCGCCCAACTTCTTCAGATTCAGCTACAATACTACGTGGGCACAGACAGCACAATAAAAGATTGTTAGGCTACTGGGAGTGACAGTGGTAGTAGAGGCGAGCTGCAGAGTGTGAGAGTGTGTGTGTGTTGTTTACCTGTTGGAATTTGTCCTCTATCTCCTGCAGCTGCTTCTCAGCCTGAACCTGCTTCTCCTTCCACCTTGTCTGGCCTCGTCTTTGGCCTGCATCTCCTCCTCCTGCCTGCTCACCTGCAGCAGGGGCTTCACCTGCGCCACGGGTAAAACACAGACGGGGGTTAGAGACATGCATCACGCAAACATTGTTGGAGAAAAACAAGCAAAAAGTTAAGAGTCTCACCTTAGTGAAGAGTCTCCACCACTGCCAGTTCCTCAGCTTGAGGTAAGCAGCACAGTTCCTCTGGATCACCCTCATGGCTGTCAGCTGCTGCTGCCTCTTCGCAAACGCCCTGTTGTACACACACACACACACACACACACAGACAGGAGATGTATTAACGGATGTCACTTTAGGTCTTTCAACGTCAACAAATCTATATAATAACACCACTCACTTGCGAGCCAGGTAACCACGGCAACAGGCCTGGAAGCTGATGATGATGTCGGTGATCTTCATGTCGCGCTCCTCCTCCAGGTGGGCTACAGGACCTTGCACGGAAAAACACCTTGCTCTGTCCGATCCGGTACAGGTTGGGGTCCAGCTCCAGAGCTTTGATCTGATACGAGAGGAGAAGGAGGGTCATTCAGAGGTTTTAGATAATATTAGCTAACTAGTCTGTGAGCTGGAGCTCAGCGATCATAGAATATTGTAAAATATTTCATCAGTTTAAGTGTAGTAGTCAGTGCCTTCAGGATTTCGCAGGCCTTTTTTGAGACTGTTGTGGCCTAAAATGCCTTACCCGTTTTGTTGCAATAAAGTTGTGAAAAAATCTGAGATTTTGGATCATATAATGATTCTTTAACAATGAATTAAAATGTAGGAACAAAAGCACTTTTATTTTTTATTAACCATTAATCATTTAGTTATTTTTGAAGGTAAATGTGAGGCGTTTTTAATCACACATTTCCTGCGTCTTCTCAACGTAACAAGGAAGTGCGTGTACGCTGCTTTTTCTTTCGACGTGATGGCTCAACGCGCTTACGGAAACAAATAACTATTGGTCAGAAATTGCGGAAAAAGTTGCAGTGACTGGTCAAAACCACACCGCAGTAATGAATCCACGGGGGTTGGCTGAATTTGCGCTAATAGTTGCGATGGCGGCATCGTGAAATCCAGCAGGGTCTGATTGGTCAGCACGATGTCCGTGATAAACGTTTATGAGATACAAAGCCATCAGGCTGGAGCATAATCAATACAGCTTTCTGTTTTGTTCTTTCTGTTTTATTTCATTCTTATTAAGGATGCATCGATGTTACATTTACATTCGATTAAGATGTTTCATGCTTCAGGGGTAGTAATTTAACGTGCGACGGGAAATTACGTTAAGGCAGAAACTGGACAACAAGGTGACGTTCACAGGTGTGCACACTTGAGCGGGTGACTGGAACAACGGCCAAACCGTCAGGAAGCAGAGATAAAGCTTGCGGAAGAGATAATACTCAACTAACCAGGCACTAGGACAGTACTAGGACCGAGACTAGAATCTTTTAACATCAACACACACAGGCCTGTTTAAGCCGCCCATGAAGCCTTTAGGGATGGCGTTGGGAGTGAGGATCTCGTACCTGAGGAAGAGAAGGTCCGGCTTCAGTTCTGTGCTCTCAATAAAAATCTCAGAGTCTGAGATAAAAATATGATATATACGGAAATCATAAATAACTAGAGACGCGTTTCCAGAAGAAAGCACCAATGCGATCGAGTTTTGCAGCTGTGACATCGAAAGACTGAAATGCATTGAAGTGAATGGGGAAAGAACGAGGGATGATAGAAGTGAGAAAAAGACAAGTGCGGGTGGACGCAGACTAAGACACGTGTTCGTGTGAAAACAGGCCGAGAGAGAGGCTTCTGAATCTTGAATTTATTCTTACAGTAATGAGAGGAAACGAATGGGTTCCTATGGGGAAAAATGAACGACAGAAAAAAAAGGATGAAAAAGACGAAAAGTGGTCACGACGGTGGCCCTCGAATCACGTCAAATTCACGAACATGCGCACGTATGAAAAACCTGGAAACCACCACCTGCACCGCTACAGGCTGCACCTTTTAGAGCTGCTACAAGGCTTGCAGCACAAAAACTGTAGG
Organism: Distichodus sexfasciatus; assembly: GCA_032718565.1. NCBI lineage: Eukaryota > Metazoa > Chordata > Actinopteri > Characiformes > Distichodontidae > Distichodus > Distichodus sexfasciatus. The sequence goes on along the minus strand of JAVGVS010000195.1, from coordinate 153,340 downwards.
AGGAGTAGCGGTCAGAAAAGCGGTGGAATAAAAATTAAAGTGACATGATAACACATTATAATTGAGATTTTGTGATTTTTCTGACGATAAAAATAGAACTTCTTACATTAGCAAAATAACTTGACTTTTGGCACTTCTAACTTCCTTCTAACCACACTTTTTCACCCAGAAACACTGTCCCACCTCTCAACTGTTCCACCCATTAAGGAGAAGTGTGTTTTTAGTTTTCTTGCCGATCATCTTACAGCATTTATCTTACACCTCTTCTTTACATCCCTTCTGCATTGTTCAAACAGCTGGACAGGCAAACTTTTGCACTGCAAAAAATGAAATCTTAACCAATCAGAAAATCTTAAAAAGAAAAAATAGAGCTTGTTTTTTTTATTTTAAGAATAACTGACTTGAGTAGACTTGTATGTGTGAGATAAATAATCTAATTTTAAGAAACGTTGACTACAATTATCTTATTAAGAAAATGGCTGATTATAAGAACTTCTCTTAAAAATGAAATAAGAAATTCTATTCAAGAGAACTGATACCAATACGAGTTAAGAAATTCATGACAATCTTGCTTATTTTAAGAATATTAAAGCTAAAAACATGGAAAAATTGAAAGATTTTTTTCTTGTTTTAGGAGATCTTTACAAGACAAATTTTCTCACTATATTGGCAGATAATTTTGCTTGATTCTGGTAACTTTTTTTCTTATTATTTTTTCTTTTTCTTATTTTCTGACACTGATTTTTTGCAGTGTGGGATTTTGAATGTCCGGCAGTCGACGAGGTAACTTGTTCATCTCAATGCAACATTATCATAATCATTCATTCAGTTATCGATTATCCGAACTGCGGTGGGACCGGAGTCTATCCCGGGAAGCACGAGCAACGTGGGGACCAACCCTGGGCAGGCGCCAACACACCGCAGCGCACAGTATCATAATCAAAGACGTCATACTCCGACAATATTTTTGTTTTAAAAACATTAACGCTGCTCTCAGGGAACTGCCGGAGATCGCTGTTCTGTCTGAACTCCTGGAACACGATGCGGTTGGGGAAACCCTGTCTGCAGATACGGATTCCCTCCAGCACACCGTTACACCTGAGCTGGTCCAGGACCAGGTGGGGGTCCAGCTTCCCGGCCTGAGAGACGGACACAGAAGAAGGATGTTAAGAGTTTGTATGACGCTAACGTTAAGATGTGATGCAGTGCTGGGCGATAAAATGGATCACTTTTTGAGAAAATAATTTTATCACCATGACGATGGTCACTCACTTAATCTGGGTTTTACAGTGACGATACCGATACGATATATTTGTAAAAATATTTTACGTTTTGCGCGGCAGGCAAACGTAGCAGCACACGTGATACACTGCACACTGGTTGGGATGTACGCATCTCACGCCAGCGATCAACAGAGTTCAGATGTGCGTTACAGTGCAGATTATTTTTTGGTGTTTTTGTTGTTTCTATTAATATTTTCATGTTATTTATGGGGTCACTGAACGATTCTACATCGTAGAATAGGGACGTACCTCACTTGCACAAAAGCCCATGCACATACCGAGGATTGGGGATGATGCAGCGACGGCTGGGGTTGGTGTGTTCTCAGCGGCTACATCACGGACAGCTGCTCCATAGAGTTGACCAACGGTTCGAATATCTCTACGGGCGAACGCTACCGGCAGTTCCGACATGCCGGCCACCTTATCCAGACCCACGATGCGGTCCACTGCCCGGTGGGGGGGGGAAGGGGGAGAGAGAGAACGAGAGAAAGAAGAAAACAATATTAACCCGTAAACGTGACGTGAAAGGCGCTGACTCTTTACAGAACGGTTCTCACAAGCAGCATAACGTTACTTCTTTAACCCACAATCCTATGGGAATGAAAAACAACCACGACCAGCAACAACAGACACGTCAATACTGGTGACAAACCACACAACAACACGGTGAACCGGGGGGGAGGAGTTTAAAAAAAAGGGGGGATGGAGAGCAGGGTTCGAGAAAAAACGACAGGAGAGTCACACGATGCCAGTGAAGTGTGTGAGGGAGGAGGGGGGACATACATGGGGCAAAAATGAGATCAAATCAATGCAGTGAGTGTGTGTGTGTGTTTATACTAAAAACTACCGTGTAGAAAAATAAGACTTTCTGTTTGAAAGTGTGTGGTTGTGTGAAGTCACTAAGGTGTAGCTGTGCATCTACAGTAAACAGGGCTGTGCGATATGACCAAAATCTGATAACGATATCCGATCACGATACGAATCACACATAGTATAGTGAACTCAATCAATTAGGAGTTTAAATATGATGATCACGAGGGAAAACAATCTACAGTTTATTTATTAATTTTTCAAAAAATCCCAAAAGCATGTTTTTACAGTATTCATTTCTAGAAAAACTGATGAAACTTCTACAAGACAAAAATCAAAACACTTTCAATGTCAAAAACGACCATATTGTGACTTGATATTACATTATAAAATTTAAGATTTGCATATGACATTATCATCACTTTTCAATGTTTTCTTATTGATCTGTTTTTGGCGAATATTAGGGATACACGATGATATCGGAATCAGCCAATAATTGCTTTTTAAAGTCCTCGGTATCAGACCGATGCATAGATTTTTCTGATATTTCCAGTTGATATCTGACTCAAATAGATGGATCGGGTATCGGTCTGATAACGACTCAAATAGTTGGAATTTTTTTTTTTGAGATGTTATTTTAGATCATAAATAATTTAGCATATACATATGGGTGTGTAACTATTACATTGTTTTGCTAGGTAAAACAGTATTTAGTCAAGTACTCCCTTAAGCATAATAGAATAATCTCAGTCTCCTCCTCACAGAGGAATACACAACGTATTCATCAAAATTCATCAAAAATCGGATTGTCCGATACCCAAAGCTCAAGTATCGGCATCGCTATCGGAACTTGTAAAAGGCTGATTTGCATCTCAATTAAAACAGTGGTTGGCTGTAGCTTAATTAATTTTAATCAGAAGTAGCTTGTGAAATGGAAAGTTGCCGTTTTACAGGAGGTTCACCAACACTGAGTGAAACATGCGCAAGGCCTTGTCCGCAAAGTGAAGGGATATTGCTGTGAACACGTGTGTTTTATGACAATGACACATAAACCAGAAGGCGTAAGTATGACTTCTGGGAGATTTAGGCGTGTGTATGTATGTATGTAGTGGTCGTATTGCACAGCCCTAGCGGTGATGTGTGTGAAGTGAGAACAGAACCAAACCCATGCAGAATGTAGATATACCCATTTCTGCAGTACCCAAGAGCAACAGCAGGGGGCCTCAACCAGGCTATCACACAGAGAGGGAGAGAGGGAGAGAGATGAGCGCCAGCAGAGAAAAACCAAAGTCACATCAAGCCCTACACCCCAGCCCAGCGGCAGGACCACGCGGGGAAAAACACACCAAATGAAAGAGAGCGAAAGGGGGGGAGAGAGAGGGACGAGAGGAGAGCAGAGGAGGAGAAAAGAAAACAGAAAGATGTCACCTGGCTCAATATGGAGGATAGGAAAACGCTGATAAAAGTAAGCTCTCTGACAACTTTGCACCTCTGAGAGCCGGTGGAGGAGACAGATGAGAGAGAGAGAGAGAGGGGGGAAGGAAGGAAGGAAGGAAAAGAGACACTAGAGAGAGAGGGAGGGAAAGATAGAGGGAGGAAGGGAGGGAGAGAAGAACGGAGAGAGAGAGGAGGAGGGGAGAATGGAAGTAGGGGAAGAGAGAGAAAGAAACAGAGAGGGGGAAGGAGAGCAGAAAGAGGGGAGGAGGAGGGAGGAAGGAAAAAGAGGGAATAGAGAGAGAGGGGAGGAAAGAGAGGGGGAGGGTAGGAGCGAGGGGAGAGAGAGGGAGGGAAGAGAGAGAGAGAGAGAGAGAGAGAGAGAGAGAGAGAGAGAGAGAGAGAGAGAGAGAGAAAATAAGGGAAGAAGAGAAAAGAGAGAGAGAAAAAAAGCACAAACATAACAAACAAAAGGCAGACACAGAGGTGCAGAGGAGAGAGGAGTAAGAAGAAGGGATGGACAGTAGAGGGATAGAACACAGGTCCAGTAACACCACAATTGCAAAAAACAAAAGAAAAAGAAGAGAAAAGTGAAAACTTGACAGAGGAAGACAAACCGAGGCTGCTACCGCTCCTGAAGCAGGGGTCACTTCTCATTTAAACACACACGCTCCCCAAATCCCACTCACATTACACTAATAAACACGTTACTAAATCAAACACCACCAAAAACGCTCTAAACTAAACCCCAAAAGCAGCGCTGCGTCTGACTAGCGCTTCTCCAGCGTGGTAACCTATCGCTGGTGCTGAACCTGTGCCGGGTTCACGGGGGCGTGTGTGAAGCTGCCAGATCAACTCACCGTCCTTCCACAGCTCCGACAGAAACTTATCGGTGGACTGGTTGAGCAGCGTGGCCACGTTGTCGTTCAGCGGGTCCATGTTCTTCATCAGCCACTCGTCCGCTTTGTAGTCCACCTGGGGAACGAGAGAGCGTTCATATCACGCCATTCGCTAAATGAGTGAAAGAGGAATTAATGAAAGCGAAAGATTATTTGATGTGTAACACAGCACACCACAACCATAAGTGACCTCTGCATTGGACCCAACCCGTGAATGTGCAGTGGGCAGCTGACCACCGCTCCTTCACGGAGGGCTCAAATGCATCCCATTTGGTTGTGGTGCCCCCTGTGCCAGCGGTGCTGTGTTCACAATGACAAATAATCACTGATGCTCTGTCCCTAACTTAATCTCCTTACAGCTAAACGAGCTGCGGATATTTTTGAGTGAAGCAACATTTTACAACCCAGTGTTGCTGATTCCTCCTTAACCTGTAGTAAACACAAGGTTGCAAACAGCAGAACCCTGATCTAGTGGGAAAGACGGCGCCTCCAGAGAGACCTTCCTACTACACAGGAGGAAGGCACGCCTACTCTTCCGCCAAGCGAGGTGGATGATGTGCAGAAGCCGGGGCCTGGCCCTCTGTAGCTTCTGGGTTTGAAGACTTGGGGTGAGTTCCTCGCTCCTGGAGAACCTTCTCCACAAAGCTCTTGTCTGTGGCTTTGGGGAACCAGCACTCCTCATCCAGCAGAGCCAAGACGCCGGGGGGATTGGCCTGGACACGGGGCGGGGCAAAAAAGTCGGTACAGAGGATTTTACCAATTATATCGTGACATACATTCACATATGCTGTGCTCTGATACTTTCACATATAACAAACATTTTCTCATGAGCGACCTCCATTTCCACAGTACAAGGACAGGAACAACCGGAACACAGCGGGGTTAAAGGCGGCCGCCGAGGGGTCAGATGGCGGTAGCTCAGGAGGTAGACAGAGCCACAAGCTCTTACTTGATGGGTGAGTTTTCTAGCACTTCACCATCAGCAAACCTACACTGGGTTAAACCCATGACTTCAGAAACAGTAAACGTCAGAGTGCCCTTTCCCGACTCTGGATTCTTTCCGCACTGCATCAGCTGCTTTTTGCTTTGACCCCGCTTGTTGCCGCTTGCAGCTATATTTATAGTTTGAATATGATGTTTTCACGGTGTTTGAATATTGGAAAGATGTCAGCAATGTGACGATAATCGCAGTAGCTGTGAGAGAGTCCCGCTCAAATAGTAAGCAGGTGGTGTGAGAGACTCACGGGCTTCTCGATGAGGTCGATGCAGGGCTGCAGGTCGAGGCCGGAGTCGATGAAGCTCCACTCGATGCCCTCAAGGCTTGCATACCTCCTGCTCCAGGATGAGAACATGGTGTGGAAGCAAGAGCTGCTGCAGCTTTGCTGGTGAAGTTGAGCGCACAGCTGCTCGAAGGAGTTCAGCTAAAATACCAGGAAACAAACAGTAAATCCTACAATCGCAGACACATTTTTACACAAACCACCGCGTCTACTACACCGAGGAAGCGCACCTCGAAGATCTCAAACCGGCGATGTCCAGGATGCCGGCGAAGGAGGCTCTCGGCTTGGTCTTGTCCAGGCCTTGCTGATGCGCGATGACGGCGCCAGCGGAACACATGCGGCCAGGTGGCTTTTGCCAGCGCCCACCGCAACCTCCGGCCTGCTCCTGGGCGCTTCGCGCAGAGTCGCGTCACACCTGATGGTAGGGCATCAGGATGGCACGCGAAGTCCGTCACGCCTATGCCCATCAGGTAGCCACACCTTCTGAGCGGCTGGCGAGGTGAGTCGAGGTGCGAAACATTTACACCCAAAATTTAATTACATGTACCTTCCAAGAACGAGGATGAGGTGGAAAAATTTGGGGAAATCTTACCCGTGTCGTCCGGCATGAGGCCTGGTCAGAGTGGACGCCTTCAAAGCTCATGTTGCCCAGCCGTGACCAGACACCACCCTCAACAGGCCTGCAAGTACAGGGAGAGAGAGAGAGAAATTAAAAAATAATAACATGGTAAAAACACTATAAAATGGCCATTTCCTGGTGAAACTCCCTGATGAATTGGGGACGGGTTAAAAAGAGGAATAAAGTGAATTAAAGTGAGTTAAGAGCCAACGAGTGCGAGGTCAAAAAAGGAAATAAACCTGAGAAGTAAAGCAAAAAGGAGGATGACTGAACTGTAGAAGGCAGGACTAGAGGAGGAGGAGGAAAAGAAAGAGAAAGGTAGCAAAATGGAGAAGAAAAAACAAGAGGAAGAGAAGAAGAAAAAGAAGAAGAAGGAAGAGGAGACGAAAGGAGAAGAAGGAGACGAGAGACCAGTAAGAAGAAAGAGATGAAGATGGAAAAGAAAAAGACAAAGAAGAAGGGAAGAAGGACAAAAGGAGAGGAAAGGAGGAGGACAAGAATGAGAAGCAGAATGACAAGTAGAAGAACAAGAAAAAAGAAAGTAAATGAGAAGAGGATGAGGAGGAAGAAGAGGGGAGGAGAATGTGAAAGATAAGAAAGAAAGAGGAGAAGAAAAGACGGAAAAGTCGAAAGACAAGAAGTAAAAAGGGAGAAGAATGAGACGAAAAGACAGAAGGACAAGAAGAAAAATAAGGAGAAGAACAAGAAGAAGAAGGAAAGACAAAAGAGGAAGAGGAGCGGAAGAAGAAACGAGGAGAAGAAAGATGAAAAGACGAAGGAAAAAGGACAAGGAGAAGACGGAGGAGAAGAAGGACAAGGAGGAGGAGAATGAAGGGAAGAAAAAAAAAAGAGGGATAGAAGAAGGAGAAACAGAAGATGGAGAAGAGGGAGATGGAGGAAGATAAGAAAAGAGGGAAGAAAAAAAGAGAGGAGGAGGAGGAGGGATAGTGAAGTGAAGTGTAAAGTGTGCCGATCTGTTCTTCCTCAGAGAATCCCATGATGCGCATGGCCTCCAGTGTGTCTGTGAACATGTCTTTATCCTGCTGACCCGGGATGGTGACGTTCCCGTTGGACAGGAACCGGTACTTGTTGTAGCCCTCCAGACACAGTTCAGCTAAAACACACAGACACACAGGTCAGCCGACAGAGCACAAAGCAGCATTAAATCCACCATATCTGCCAGCGAGTTATAGACCGAGAAGTTTAGTAGAATGAAGATGTTTCTCCTCGAGATGAGCAGAAGAACAGCAGTGTCTACGTGTGTCCTCTATCGACAGCTAAGACCTCACGAGCCATCAATACACGCCACACGCATGTTCAATCGAATAAAATCATCAGCATCGCCGCCTAAAGACATCAGCCGAGAACAGACGTCTGCGTCGGTGGAACTGGGCCTAAACACGACGGGAGAGTTTTCTAGAGAAGTCCTGAATAAAAGGTGAGAAACTCACAGCGGATTTTGTCTCCAGCCCCGGTCAGCATGTAGTAGAAGATGTGGAAGGTTCTCTCGTCTCGGGCCTGACGGATAGCGATTTCTCCAGCAGGTCTGAGAGGGCGGTTAAGGAGCAGCGCCACACGGGGTGGGGGGTGAAGAAGAGAAGAAGGTGAAGAAGAACATGAAGGAGGAGGAGGAGAAAGAAGGTAGGAAGAAAGGAGAAGAAGATGGAGACGGAGGAAATGAAAAGACTGAAGCACAAGAAGGAGGAGGAGAACGAAGTGAAGAAGAAAGAGTAGGAGGGGAAGAAGAAGATGGAGAAGGACAACGAGGAGGAGGAGAAAGAAGGGAGGGAGAAAGAGGATGAGGAGGAGCAAAAAAAAGAAGGAGAAGACAGACAAGAAGAAGAAAAAAAGATGGAGAAGGAAAAGAAAAGACAGAAGGACAAAGGAAAAATGAGAAAAAGGACAAGGAGGAAAGAAGAAAGAGGAGCAGAAGAAATAAAGGACAAGGAGGAAAGAAGGACAGACAAGAAGAAGGAGATGGAGAAAAAGGACAAGAAGAAGAGAAGACAGAGAGAAAGAGAAGGGAAGAAAAATGAGGAGGAGAAGATGGAGACGAAGAGAAAAGACACAAGGACAAGAAGAAAAATGAGAAAAGGCACAAGGAGAAGGAGGAAAGAAGAAAGAGGAAGAGGAGCAGAAGAAGAAGAAGGAAGAAGGAGGAGGAGAAGGAGGAGGGAAAAGAAGAAGGAGAAAAAGAAGATGGAGAAGAACGACAAGGAGCGGAAGGAGAGAAGGTGGTGATGAGCCATGTTTTTAAAGATCAGTTCAGCAACAGGAAGGATACAGGTCTCGATGTTCGCTCCGACGATGTAACCGTTGACGTCGGAGTTGATTCTGATGAATTTGCCCTGGTGGAGAGGGAAAGAAAGCACTCACATGAGAACGCCAAAGCGAGGAGCGTCTACCGCAGCGAGAAAGTGAGAGAGTCGGGGAGAGCGCCACGAATCGTGACGCAGTTGTCGTCGACGTTTTGGCGCGTCGGCGCTCTCCAGGATGGGCTCCGCCTGCAGCAGCTAAGCCCAGCCTCTGGTGATCACACAGAGAAGACAGCCAACCGCCAGCCAGGCAACGCAGAGCACGCATCGCCGCAACACCGCCATCGCCACTGACCTCGCGACAGCCTGCTAGCAAAGAAGCAGCAACAGCAATTGCAGCTGAACACACACACACACACACCCCTGATCCCAGTGCAGTCGTTAGTACAAACACCATTTCCACTTTCACCAGATAAATCCCATCACAAGATTCTCGTCACCTTCCAGGAAAACCCAGTCGACGGAAGTCGAGAGAAGACACGCGTCAGCATTAGGTTTCTTCTCGTTATCTCAAGATCATGAGATATTTTTCTCGTGATCAACATAATAAAAGTCTTCAAAATCCCAACTGACGTTTCATGTGATATCTTGAGATCACACTTTAAAATCTCCAGAACGGACACCACTGGCGCTAGTCAGACTGCGCCAAAACGCGGTGGGACACTTTTGTAGAGCCAAAGTCCAAATAAGGTCTTAAAAAAAATCGCCCGATCACACCACCACCACCACCGCCGCCACCACCACCACCAGACAAACATCACTGCAAAGGTCTGAAATTCACCACATTCCCAACATAACGGTTTCACAAGAGACTTTGATTCCATGTATTCTATTTAAGGAAGAGGGAGAAAGAGAGCGAACAAGTCGGCGTCGTGCTGAAATCACAATTAAATCACAATCTTGCCACCTCTAATGCAAAACACAGTGGTACCTCGACTAACTTTCACAAGGAGGTTTGACTTCAAAACCTGGAGTTCCACTGTGAATTTTTCTCCATAAGAATGGACTAATTAATCCGTTTCCCGGCCCCCCAAAAAACACCAAAAATTTGATGGTACTACACATGAAAGGTTGTTCTTTGGCTGGTCTAAGTACAAAACTAAATGATTCACACAAATTCCATCAAAAATCATGTTTGAGTGCTGCATTGTTGGATTTTGTTGGACACAGTGTGCTCCGAGCAATTTGACACTATATAAAAACAATACGACGTTAGGGGATGAAGGCATACCACGGTTTGGGCCACGGTAACGGTACGGATACGGTATGTTGATGTTGTCTTAGCGCTAACATCCAGTAGGTTCTTTGCCTTTTCTATTTCTGGGGATGAAAGGATTATTCAAATAACTCAAGTCCAAACTAGTTAGGAAATGACTCCAAAACTGGTTTAACTTAGTTTTGGTATGAGTTGTGAGCCAATTTGACTCATTTTGCTCAATAAATACGAGCTGCTTTTGTTATTTCAGGGTGAGAACTGTTTAATCCTCATGGGATCTGTCTCAAATATGCCTTGAACCATCACAGCTATAGTCCAATGTGTGGAAATCCGTCAGAAGGCCTGGAGAACTTTAATCCCCGAGAATGCGCAAGTAATAGTGACCACACGCTTCGTGAAAATGAAAGCGCATCGGGCGCATCAACTATCGCCGCTCACCCGGTGCTTATTATTTTGTTGTTTATTTATACGAATGAAACGCTCATTTTTAGGCATCGGGTTTCTCGCCACATTTACCGGTGATAAACGCACGTTCCCTGTACGCTTGTTTTCTGGCACAAGCAGACGCTGCACCACATTCCCTGCCAGCGCTATCTGAGTGGAGAGAATCAGGATTAAACCAGATGAACCCAGTTACGTAACGCCGTCGACGAGGCCGACTTCCCGGTAAACGAGGCCAAATGTCATAACAAACGGAGGTTTATAGGGCGGCGGCCGTCATCAGCGCTCACTTATCTTCAGTCCAAAACTCCAGTCAAAGTGCACATACTTCCAGTTAAATATGACATTGACACAAGAGACAACGTTTAGTTCAAATATCTGGAGTATTTTTTATCATTTTTGGTCTTTACTTGTTCCTAATTTGCAATCATTACATTGTGTTTATATTTTCGTTTATGTATTAAGATATTTTATCACTTCTGTTTGCTTTGGTGATTTTAGAATTTGCAGTTCTTGAAAAATACTTGCAATGAGGGCTTTACATTTTAAATGTTTTGTTTCTTATCTATTTTCCAGGATTTATATATATATATATATATATATATATATATATATATATATATATATATATATATATATATATATATATATATATATATATATATATATATATATATACACATATGTTGTTATACATATATATATATATATATATATATATATATATATATATATATATATATATATATATATATATACAATAATATCAATGTCAATAAACACATGTATAAAACATGCTATATAAATAATACTAATAATAATTCCTTCATTCATTCATTTTCCAAACTGCTGAATCCCAGTCAGGGTTGCGGGGGCACCGGAGCCTATTCCAGGGACTTATAGGTGCAAGGCAGGTATATATTATATTATTATTATTATTATTGTATTATTAAAACACAAAAGTTAAAAAGCATTTTTACAACTCAATGATTATAAAAAATGTTTACGTAAATCTAAATATTTAGCATGAAACATTTCCTCTCTAGTGTTAAACCACACCTGAAACCTCTAGCTATGGAACCTTCCAAAAATACAGCCAAGACTCAGGAGAGCTAACAGTGCTCCGACCTAACTCGGATTGCTGCAGTTGAGATGTACTTTAAAAACAGAAAGTGGTGTTTTCAGCGTGGGATCATGTGCTGGTATATGTATCAGAGCGAGGCAAAAACCAGCATTTTTTAAATGAATATAATGGTATAAAAAGTAGATGTTTTACTGTTAATTGTGTAAAAATGTAGGTGAATCAGGGCACCTTCAGTGTCCCATTTTGAGCTTGCGTGTAGGCAGGGCTGAGCGCACTGACCACGATTTTGAGCCACGCATACAAAGTTCCATTAAATTCTGCGCAGAAAAATCACTGTAATTTCCAGATATCTATATTGTTATAGGTGACATATCGGGATATGAGGAGTCTGGTCATCAGAGCAGCCCTGTGTGTGATGTAACGTTGATTGTTGCTTTTCAGGTGAAAAATCTCTCTCATTGGGCGGCCATGGAATCCCAGAAAAAGCTTGTACAAAACAGCCAAAAGATGACAAACATGAGAAAAGCAAAACCATGAGATCAAACACACTCACTGCTGCCCAGCCCACGCGCAAGCAAGGCACACACACACACACACACACACACACACACACACACACACACACACACACACACACACACACACACACACACACACACACACACACACACGCAGACGCCAAGCGTACACACGGCAGACACACACACACACACACACACGATTTGAGGTGACCCAGTACGGCCGACCTGAACACAGGGTTGAGCACATTCAGACAGGCAGATGGTGATGAGGCGGTTACCGTGGCAACCACTCCTTTAATTAAGACTTTAATTTGTGAAATGTTAATTGAAAAGCCAATTAAGGTTAATCAGACATGGATCCGGATTCTTTTATCCGTTCTCCTTCTCGTCTGTCTGAATGAGCTTCTGCATTTGCTCCCCGAAAAACGTGACGGTCCGTGTGAAGAACACACACCAGCGGCCGGAGAGTGCGACAGAGTGAAGGGAAGAGGAAGAGGAGGAGGAGGAGGAGGAGGAGGAGAGACCGAGAGCGACGTGTGGAGGATGTGTATAACTCACATGCGTCAGGACCGAGCTGCTCTGTTGATGGAAAGAAAAACAAAAATCTCAAAACTCGAAATGTTTAAAATAATATTTCAGAAATGAAGAGGGTCCCAAACAACGAGACGGAGACGAGAAGAAACACAAGAGATACAAATACAACGTGTTGGAGGAGCTTCAGACACTTCAGCAGCTGTGGGGGTGTGTGTGTGTGTTATGCAATGCTCAATGTCACACACACTCATAGGGCCGTCTGTAAACCTTCAGGGGGGGAAACATGAGAGATGGAGAAAGAGAACGAGTGAAGAGAGAGGGAGAAAAAGAGAAAGAATGAGATGGAGAGAGGAGTGGGGTTGGGGCAGGAGGTGTAAGTGGGCATCTGGAGTGTGTGATTGCGTGTGTGTGTGTATAAGAATGTGAGTGTGTGTGGTTCATCTGGGAGTGATTAGTGTTCAGTGCCAAAGCAGCAGTGGGGGATTGTGGGACGTCATAAAGAACAAGACGGAACTTTCTAGAAGGTCCAGGTGCTTATTAATCCCTACAGACATGTGCACAAAGAAGCCTTCAACACACACACACACCGGCGCACACACCGACACACACATACTGCTGAATGATCAAGCTGTCTCAGGCATATTGGAGGCTAACAGTCCAGTTTCCTGGTCATGCAGCAGAAACATTCTCCCTCCCTCTCACACACACACACACACACGCGCACGCGCACGTGAACGCACACGCACGCACACGCGCGCGCACACCCCATTAAGAGCACTGGGACAAAAAGACTGGCGTGAAGGAGGAAGACGCGGAGACAGTTGATCTGCTGTGGTGACCCCTAACAGGATAAGCCGTGGAAATGGAGTGAGAGGTGAGAAAAGATTGAGACCTGGTCAACTACAAAAAGAGGGAGGAGGACAAAAAGAGAAACAGAGAAGAATGCAGAAAGAAAAATGGAAATGAAAAAAACAGGCAGAAGAGAGAGAGAGAGAGAGAGAGGGAGAGAGAACGAGACATGGAGTGACACAGAGGCAGAGAGATTGAGTTGGAGAGAGAAAAAGAAAGAAAGAAAGAAAGAAAGAAAGACAAGGAAAAGGAAAGAAAGAAAGAAATAAGAGAGGGAGGGAGAAAGAGCGAGAGAGAGAGAGGAAGATTGAGACTGACCTGATCTTTCTTGGTCTTGTGAGAGGAAGCCACGTGGGCCAGATACTGAATAACCTTCTTGGTGTTCTCCGTCTTCCCAGCACCAGACTCACCTCTAAACACACACACACACACACACACACACACAGATGAGCTTCTCCTTCACCAACACTACGGGTGACATATCCCATGATGCCCTGCTCCCTCCTCACTCACGTGCACAGGATGGACTGGTCCTCACGGTCTGTAGGGAGAAAGAGAAGAGAGACAATCAGAAGTGCATTAACACGACTCAACATCACACACACACATTTGAGGATGCAGCGGTTATCTCACTCACACACACTTACACGCCTCCTCGTTTGCTTTGGCTAACAGGAAGTGCCTGATCCTGAGCACACACAGGAAATTGGTATCCGGCTTCCTGTGACTGGAACAGCGCGTTGCGTTTTGAACGCAAGTCGATCAGCCATAACAATACGACCTTCATATTTACCAGGGATGTAACGATACATCGAACCACAACAACACAACACCGTCTACAACGATAATCGACGAGCCCATAGCGTCAGTCCAAAACGGAAACCTCGATCAGACGTCGTGGAGTTCGTAGCGACCCTCGCAGGGCTGACTAACATGAGCTGAAATCAGTATCACGATTAATTAAACATTATACCTCGATTACTTTGATCTTTTGCAGACTGAGTGGCATTTTGTTCACTGAGTGGGTCTGTACCGTAAGTCTGCTCAGATAGGAAATATATAGAGACATATATCGTGCGTATAGCTTAAAAATATCACGATATTATTTGAGGCCATATCGTGCAGCCCTGAGCTCAAGTATTAAAGCTGGGGGTTATTTATGAAAGAGTGCACACTTTTGTGATTTTAATGAAATAAAGAAAAGACACACTGATGTAGATGCAAACTGGACGGGGCGATACGGTTTATACCATTTTTATGAGGACAAACAATAACAATCAGAGCCAAAAACGCTGAAGGCACTTAGTGCTCTGACCGCTGAAGCTCATAGGATTTGTATTAGAAATAGGTGCTGTCAGCGGGAAAACAGGTTTGGTGGACACAGGCCCTGAGAATGATTTTGAAGGTCAGTTTTGATTCATTTTTAATATTGACAGACATCAAATCGTTGCCTGTGAATTAATATAATATTGCATTGTGATAAAGTTGTGTTTTACACCCCTAGTGTGTGTGTGTGTGTGTGTGTGTGTGCGTGCTCACCCTGCATCATGCTCCTGTAGGCAGTGTCTGTGATGGCGTAGATGTGTGGTGGCATCTCGTGTCTCTTTTTGCCTTTGTACATTTCCACGATCTCCTCCGAGTAGATGGGCAGGTTCTTGTAGGGGTTGATCACCACGCAGAACAGCCCCGAGTATGTCTGCAGACAGAGAGAGAGAGAGAGAGAAGTGTAAACGAGTGTAAAGGGAAAAAATCTTGCTTGTTTTAGTTGTTTTAAGAAATTAGATCTTCCTTCGATGTCACTTTTTTGCCATGTGTAGGCCTGAGGTCTAATGAGTAGGTGCAGCAGCGGCAAACAGCCATTAAGTCATGGAGAGAAGAACTGCTGTTAGTCTTCACCCTTTCATCATCTAATCAACACCTTCAACACCCGCTCACACACTCCAGTCTCTCCACAAACACACTGCCGTTCTGTGGAGACCCCACAAGACGCCCCCTACCGTGAAATATCCATCTTTCACCATGCAGCCGCACCATGAGACCTCTGCTCTCTCTCCAGTGCCTCATAATCCACCCAGGTTTCTGTGCCGCAGGAGGTTTTTAAGTAGGGATGCTCCGCTCCAACTTTCTCCGTTCCGCTGCCGATACTTGGGCTTTGGGTATCGGCCGATCTTGGGTACCGATCCGAAACCAGTTTTTAATCAATACGGCGTTTATTTCTCCGTTATGCTTGAAAAAACACTTTACTTAAATACTGACGGCGCAAGCGCGTCACGTCCCAGAAAAGCAGTCGAGATGGGAGTGGGGACGCTGACCTTGTCCTATGCAAGCATTTTCCTATGCATTTACGGACAGCAGTCATAGCTCTAGTAGGGGCGAAGAGAAATGTACGTGTTGAAGCAGTTCGTTCGGGGTTCACTTTAAGGTGGGCCTGTCCGCAGCCAAATCAAGTCGCCGAATTTGTCAAGTCTTTAGGGATAATTCCGCCAATGAACGCACCGCCAGGGATTGGTTCCAGAGTTTCAGGTCGGAAGATCTGTCTCTTTGTGATGAAAATAAAAAGAACTTTTCTGGTTGCCTTGTGATGATTACACATGTACTGTATAAGCTACATTATTTATTATTAAAATAACATATATCAAACATTACTCCTTTAAACACAGTTGGGTAATTTTGTGACAGTCCCTAATCCTGCGGTGCTAAGACCAACAGGAACGCAGATTGTGAGCAAGAGCTGGCGTTGTTAAGGAAATTAATCGTGTGATTCGAGTCTGGGTTTGTAGTGCGTTGCGTTGCTTGTTCTGCTCATTGTCATATCAACATGTAGGAAAATTAGCAGGAAAATGGAACGATAAACCAGCTTTACCGCAGTGACGCTTCCCATGCATGACGAAGTGTGTGTGAACATACGCAAACATAGAAAAACCTACAATTTAACTGAGCAATTGAACAGATCCACCGATACCCGGTCCAGCTATTTGAGTCGTTATCGGACCGATATCCCATCCACGTATTGGATCAGTGCATCCCTATTTATCAATAGCCTGCTGTCGGGCAGCGTAACGGTTGGTGCAATGCTAAAGGCGTCGCAATACTGTACGACAACACAGGTCCTAAAAGTGTAATTAATTATAGTGAACACTGCAGGGGGTCATGGGGTCGAGGCTGAGAACGACAACCACAAATCCAGCTCTCTCTCTACTGTAAATCACTCTCATCTAATCATCCTCTCACTCCTCTCCTACACACGCAAGAAGGTTCTGGCTTGATTGAGCAACTTGGAGCCAGTTCTCCTCAGGGGGTGTGTGTGTGTGTGTGAGAGAGAGAGAGAGTGTGTGGGGTCGGGAGAGTTGGAGAGGGAATCCGTGTTCGTGACATGCTGGAAAAGCCTGGTGGATTAATGAGAGGAGTTTAAAGGTATGTGTGTGTGTGTGTGTGTGTTCTGCTCCGAGAGAGCAACAATCTAAACATGAGCCACTTCAGACACAGCCAACAGCTGGACCCCGAATGCAGGGGTCTGACTTTTCCCTCATCTCCCTCTCCCTTCTCCTCCATTCCCATCCCTCAGGAGAGATTGACCTGCTCCTCCTCCTCCTCCTCCTCCTCCCTATTACATATTGTTCCCTGGAGTTTCCTGTTTATCACGAAATGCCAAACACACACAGAAGGGAGGATGCATTCTCTCTCGTTTCTGCGTCCGTCACGTCAGCTCTGTCTCTTCATCGCTCTCTCCCGCTTTTCTGTGTGTTTCTCGCTCCTTTCGTGTCGCTCTCTTTTTGCCTCCTTTTCTCTCACTCCATCAATCTCTCTTTCCATCTCTTCCTCCCTATGCATGTCTGTTTCCATGTCACTCTCTCTCTCTCCGTCTCTCTTAAGCTGGGCGTAGGGATGTGCGATATGACCGAAATCTCATATCCCGACAGAAGTCCATTCACATCCCGATAACCATGTATATCACAATACAGCGCATTTTCTGTAACTTCAGTGGAACTTTACTGCATCAACTGTCTACACGCAAGCTCAATATGGAACGCCAAAAGAAGGCCTATATTTTTATGCAAAACGTGCTTTTTACGCTGTAACATGGCTGTAAAAGGTGGTGCTTTTTAGTAAGACGCCTTTAAAGTAAATTTTGGCACCTTTGGCGTTCCATAGTTCTGAGTGTGAGAGCAGGCAGATCTGATTTTGACACAGACACCAGGTTTTGCTTGCGCAAGTTCCACTGCGCGCTCAGAATTGAGGCACAAATATACCGCCATGGTTTTCTCTGTGTCCACGTCCACGTGGCGCCGTGGTGACCACTGCAAACCCCCAGTGTGTTATGGAACATCATGAATTAAAGAATATAAAACGTTTTAACTTTGTCATGCGATACACAGCATATTGTCAAATCGTACAGCCCTATCTGTGTGTATATGTGTGTGTGTGTGTGTGTATATGGATGTATGTGTGTGTACAGGACGTACGTATATGAGGCCGGAGTAGTATCTCTCCTTGAGGTTGTGCAGGACGGAGGCCTCGTTGAGGCAGGTGAGCTCGGCCATGTCCTCCACCTTGGTGAATTTGGGGGGGTTCATCTTCTGGATGTCATCCTTGTAGACGCGCAGCTGCTTGCCCGAGTCGGCCAGCTCCACCAGCACCTCGTCGCCCATCTCCTGCTTGATCGAGCCCGGCTCGAAGCCCAGCCGCTCCGACGGAATCCATACCAGCTTCTTACTGGCCCAGTCGGCCTGCGCCAGCGGGTTGTTCACCACGCTGCGGTCCACGTACAGGTACTTATCCGCAGCCGACATGCTCGCTGGAGCCCAAAACAAAAAAAAAGAGGAAAAAATGGAATAGGTTAGAAATATTAGGTTTCATTCATTCTGCCACAGCTGGGCGACATAAACACAAATCATCATCACCATTCATTATGTTATCAATAATTATCTGCTAATTCTGATACGATTCCCGATTCGTGCATCCCTCATGAGCATCATGAGTACCTCAGCGGTACCTTTGCCAGTCCAGGACTTGAACCGGTTATCAGACAATAACGCTGGTACAGATTTATCAGCCGGGCCAACATACCAAACGTGGCATGTTTTAAGAGTTATTACAGTAGCGTATGGTCAGGAGACTGTGCAGGACAAAGGCTTTCATTCATACCAATGTTTTACGTCCAATTGAAAACGATCATGACCCGAATGTGCAGCAGCTGATTAATTTAACTTCCTAAAAATATAGGTCTAACCGGTTTATATTTAATACAGCTCCAAGACGACCTTCACACTGAAGCACCGAGCCAAACATGCAGCTATCTGTGAGGAATGGTGCATGATGGGAATAATGCCATCACTGTAATACAGCAGCCTCACCCAGCATAACAATGTGGTGATAACATGCAGGTGTACTAAACCTGCTCACACACACACACACACCCACACACACACACACCCTCACGCTGCCCTTTGAACCAATATCAACACATTAAAACAAGAAGGCGTACGAATGAGATGAAGGCGAATGTTTTATACAGATTTAAACAGCAGCAGGAGGTCAGTGCTGTAGAATAAAGACAAAACAACAATCCACAACCACCATCTGAACAAGAGGACACACTGAAGCCGCTCCACGCTTATCTCCGTCCATCTCTCTCTCCATCCGTCTGAGTGTCCCTCCATCAGTGTATCTATCGGTCTATCAATCTACCAGTCTCTCCCTCTCTCTCTCCCATTCAATTTATTAGTCTCTAGTCTTAGTATTAGTCTCTATTCATCGATCATTCTCTCTGCATCAATCTGATCTGTCTCTCCCTCTCTCTCCCTCGCTCCAGCGTGATGTAGAGTGTACGGTCAGTGTGTTGAGTGGTGTGTTGAGGCTGGGTGTAGAGTTAGGCGGTTACTGCAGTGTAAACACACAGCTGAGTGTTCCTGTTTAAAAAAGAAGATATTCTTAGTGAAGTCCTGGCCACTCCCTCCCTCTGTGTGTGTATGTGTGTGTGTGTGTGTGTGTGTCAAACACATCCTACAACGCGTTTGTGGAATGGAACGTCAAACTAAACTCTCCGACCAATCAGATCGCGGCTAAAGCGAACTTTCCCGCCTCTCGCCGTTTTGGGGTTTAAAGACGCGGTTTGGACAAACGAGGTGGCCGATTACACACTTGGCAGACGTGCACTTCGACTATTTGTGCCTTTATAAAGCAACACGTCTGTGTATAGACGTTAAAAAGCGGGGAGAAATGTTGTGGTGTAATCAGTTTCAAACCAATCCGGTTTTAACAGGTCTATTACATATACAGCGTTTGATACGCACCTCCAGGTTCTATTATTTATATCAGCTTCTGCTGTGTAACCAAATGAAAAGCTTGACAATAAAATAAGCTGAGTTACATTCTAAAAAAATGTCAAAGAAGCCAGAGTAGAATCTTCATTTCATATAAAACTAGGGGTGGGAATAGATAAGATCTGAACAATATCAATGCCATTGTCATCAATGCAATTCCTGGGTAGTTTTTCGAGTGCAAAAAAAGTAGTTCTGCACAGTCTTCTGCACCAAAAGCAACCATTTTATTTTTCCCAAAATAATGTCTACACAAGACCGTGGACATGAACACATTCATATTCATATCCAGAGTTGTTGTTCTGCAGAGACTTTCTATGGCTTAATACTGTGAAGAACAATGAGGTTAGTGCAGGTGGAAACACTTCTTTATCCATTTGGAATCCATCTGGATATAGAATAGAATTATTTGATAAATCATGCATTTTTCTAGATATTTTTTACTCTCTAAGATTACAGAATGGGAAAAAACATTCTGATTAATGGAAAATTAAGAAATACTGACGTTTTGGCCATTTTTGAACATTTGGACTCATTTTTGACTCATTTCTGGGAGAGAAGTACATTTTTGTCATGAGGGCGTTCCATATGAGAGCCGCGGCACATTAGCGCTGTGGACACGCGTCAGGAATAAATAAATATCAAGTGAATGTCTGTACTGTGAGTAGAACGCTGGATGTTGTTATTTGTCAGCTAAAATATAAGTTTTGTTTGTAATAAATGGGAAGATTTAACTGAACTGGAAGGTTTTCGTGAATGCTGGACTTTCCTGTGAGAGTCGTGCACGCTAACATAGCAAAAATATCATTTCATGATCCCTCGTGGTTTAAGGTCAAGTCAGAGAGAGTGCGACGTAATGTACCGCGATGCAAAACTGAGGGGAAAGCAGAAAATGTTGTGCTGGGAAATGAGAGAATGTTAAGAAGAATCGATAACATTGGAGGTGTTCGATTCTGATGGAACTGATCAACTGGAACCAGTTTTAAGTCGGAACTGGATTTCGATTCCCAGCCCCATTTAAAATCTCCTCTTTAAAGTAAGATTATCCTTGACTTCAGAAAGGGAGCATTTAAACTCTCCACTTAAAAAGAACCAGATAAAACTTTCACTTAAAAATAAGTCCATTTAAACTCTAAAACTGTCAAATAATCCTGTTTAAAATCTTCACTTCACATAAACATTCACTCGATCGACAACAGCGACGAGCCCCGACACGAGCCGCTAACGACGCTCCGCTGTTTTCCCATGCTCCGTCTCTCAAGCCAGGCCGCTAGTCGCCCGACTGGTTAAACCTGCTCTCAGGCCTTAGGCAAGCTCAGCCTCCACCGCTCTGACAGAAACACTGAATAATTAGCACTTTCGCTCTGGCCATTAGCGTTATCTTTCTACAGGTGACAAACAAATCAGCATGGATTAACGCGCAACGACGAGCCAACCTGCCTCGCTGGCGGAAAGACGTTTCGTTTCACTTTTACAACATGGAAATTTTACGTAAAAAAACAAGTAGTTCCATGGAATGAATAGTCATAAAAGGCCATAAAAATGTGAAGACAAGCAAGTATCACTCAGGAGACGCCATCAAACTAGAGCTAATGTAGGCAGAAAGAGAACTGGTGGGAATTAAAAACAACATTATTCTGGCATGAAGTTGTTTGTTCCGACTCGTTCGATGGATGCCTTGAGGTTCCCAGGGAAATTTGCTGCATTATGAAACATGCGTTTTTAATTACTTTGTGTTCTTATTTTCCTGAGAGTACAACCCGTTACAACATGCTGCCGTTACAACCACTGCATGCAAATTTGCCCCAAAAAAACAAAACGCTCACCATGACTGCTTTAAGGAGATACGTATCAAAGCTAATGATAAATAATCACTCAAATAATGTCTGATTAAGGGCTGGCCGATTATCGGGGCCGATTTTAGGCATTTTGCCGATTATCGGTATCACTGTTGAATTTTGACCATCACCGTTATTAAGTAAT
The DNA here is from genome assembly GCA_032718565.1 of Distichodus sexfasciatus. Lineage (NCBI taxonomy): Eukaryota > Metazoa > Chordata > Actinopteri > Characiformes > Distichodontidae > Distichodus > Distichodus sexfasciatus. Next base: position 131,752 of record JAVGVS010000195.1, on the reverse strand, counting down.
TACAAGGTGACGCTGCCGTGGCTCCACTGTCGTCTCTTCTCTCTGTGCCGTTTGCTCCCAACTTGTGCTTTCCATATCGGTTCCAAATATCAGACCCGTTAACTAGCAGTAATTGCTATCGGCCCTGATCAATCATCAAGAGCGAGATTCTGTTAATTAGAGGTTCTAAAAAAAAGTGAAACGTACCAGTCGACTCCTAGCTCTAACTCCACATAACAAGCTAAGTGTGGCTGCTCGATGCCAGGGAATGTGATGCGAACTGCTCCGGGAGAAGTTGGGTGCTCCGGCTGCCAGCTTGGCACTGTGTGTGTGTGTGTGTGTGAGAGGCAGCGGTGTGTTACAGCCCGAGGGGAAGATCTGACATCATCTGAAGCAGTCGGACTACTAAATAACTCGACGCCTCCACCTCTGTGGCTCCACTGCCGTCTCTTCTCTCCGTGCCGTTTGCTCTCGACTCACTGCTTCATTTAACGACCCGTAACGGTCTCTGACTGGTTATACGTCACATACGGTCGCAACGTGAAGCTCCAAGAAGAAGAAGAGGAAGGAGAGTTTCAGCCGAGCTCGGTGTTTGTAAAATGTAACATTTTAACAGAGATTTTTGCAAAGTATCGGTTATCAGCCAGGTTAACTCACAGTAATCAGTATCGATATCGGCTCTGAAAAACCAATATCGGTCGACCTCTAGTTTGGAACCACTTTTGCCAGATATTAACGTCAGTAAGTTGAACTTAATCACATAATCGATGCATCACGATGCAGACATGGACGAATCTACACCGATGCAATGGCCTATTTATGACTAATGAATTTAATGCAAATATCTAATGTATTACAATAATACTATTGCTACAACATTGCCATAATATTTGCACAATTTTTGCACTGCCTCTACTATTTGCACAACCGTTAAACATGTATATCACTGGTCACTTTTTTAACTAGCTATATCTGCACAAATTATTGAAAAGTATTGCACAGAACGGTTCTCCAATGCTGCTATAATATCTGTACAAACTTAAATTTCAGTCAGACTTTTTAAGAATGCACTTCTATTAATAGACTGGATATCGTAATCTTTCATATTGAAAACTGTCAGTCAATTCCCACTTTTTAGCTTAAAATGTATATTTTGTGCCCTATTTATTTATATATTGTTTATTCCATGTGCCCTATCTGTTCTTTGTTCTCTATTACTTGCAGCACTGTGTAAACTGGAGCCATGTCTTCTCGTCTCTCTGTATATCTGTACAATATATAGAAGAGGTGACAAAGTTTTCTTTGACTTTGACTTTGAAGCAACAGTGCAACGTGAAGTAATATCCCTCGAGATATCGTATGGAACTGAATCATTAACATGATAATCGTAACCGAATCGAATTAAGAGACCGGCGAAGGTTCACATCTCTAATAGACACACAAACACACACCTCCTCTCCTTCACCTATACACATCCTCTCTCTCTCCATCACATCTCCAAACTGTCCCCACAGCTGACTCCCATCAGCACTCCTCCCCCACTTCCTGCCCCAAAACAGCCCCTTTTCTCTATCCCCAAAATTACCCCCCGACCCTACACCCCGTCTGTGAGTGTGTGTTTGTGCAGACTGGCCTGGGGTCACATTCCTGCCATGCCAGACTACAGCCTTATCACAGCAGAGAGAGAGAGAGAGCGAGAAAGAGGGAGAGGAGCAATCCCAACCGCTCCTCCTCCTCCTCCCTCTCTTCTTATTCTTATCTTCCTTCCCTCAGCCCTTTTCCGCGGCCTCGTCTCTCTCTCCTCTTATCTTTAGCTAAAGTGTGTAAAAGTCTTAAAATAAGGGGAGAAGAGACCGGAGACACGTTGGCCAGCTGCAGCGTGTGATGGATTATTTTCAATCCAAAAACACTCAAGTTAAATGGAATCCGTTGTAAAACGCGGAACGTCGTATAATTCGCTGATATCGGTGTGTGGGCAAAGCAATGCAATGGTTTCTAAAACATTTTGGCCGCTGCAGCCCCCTGTACGTGTTACCTGTTGAGGCGGGACTCACACACAAACGCACAGACACAGAGGGGGAAACGTCAACGGTCAGCTATGGCGAAGAGGTGAAACACCAAAGTCCTCAAAAAAAAAAAAAAAGACGGAATTGGAGTGTCAGTGCTAAGTTTAGAGCAGAACAATAACCAAACGATTTTTATGAACCAGGAGGACAACTCTTTTGTAAGTTTTACCAGCACACGATAGACTGCACCCGCAAGAACATGTGACGTGACGTGACATCAGAAACGTTTCATTTTGCATGAAAAAATGAGTTTTTTGTTATTTACAGGTAAATGTTTTACCAAAGCAGAAAATGTTCTGCTGAACCCCAGCACTTCGTTGACGTTGAATGTGAGATATTTTCCTATTGCATTGTTCTTTTTTCCCATCCACTCCATAATTAGACACTTTTTAGGTGAATAAATATGATTATAACATAAAACACGGAGTTCAGAAGAATAAAAATGGAAAAAATGGAATTTGGGAAAGAAGAAAACGGATTTCATAGGGCCCTGTTTATCAGCACATTCAGCACATAATCCAGAGTGACATGGGAGTTCTTCAACTTCCAAATCTGTGAAAAGGCAGAAAGTTCTGGAACACCACCCCCGAGAGGAAGCCAAAGCCTCGCCGCTTCTAGCTCGGCTTTCGTTTTTTCGGGTCGGGCGTGGCACGGGGGAGTAAACCACACCGTCTCTACGGCAACAGAGCAGCACACTGAGCGTGCCCGGTTTCCTCGGCTGGCACGGGCAGAAAGCGCCGGCCGTAATGACAGAGCGTGAGGAAGGTTTGCCGGGCTGCGTGAGCGAGGAGGAGGAGGAGGATGAGGAGGAGGATGAAGCGGCAGTTCTGTGGAAGCCTTCAGCTTTGGCATTTACGAGCATAACCGTGAGCAGAGTCGTAAAAAAAAGAATGGAACGAGCTTTTACTCTAATGAGGTCACACACGGTTTTAATGACGGACTAAAGGTCGGCTAAATGCAGTTTTACAAGCCCATTCGTACTAGAGGCGCTAACTCTAAGGGTGGGCCGATTATCGGGGGCTGATATTAGACATTTTGCCGATTATCGTTGTTTAATTTTGGACCATCACAGATACTGAGTAGTTACAAGGTGACGCTACTGTGGCTTCACGGCAGGCTCTTCTCTGTGTTGTTTGCTCGCTGCCTCGTGTAATATCCCGTCCCTGATTGGATATATATCACACAAGCCAATCAACGCTGAAGCTCTGATCAGCAGAAGAGGAGAAAGGAGAGTTTTAGCCGAACTTGGTGTTTGTAAAATCCTAAATTTTGACATTAAATTTTTTTCTATCGGTTCCAAATATCGGTTATCGGCCCCGTTAACTAGCAACAATCGGTATTGATATCGGCCCTGAAAAAACAATATCGGTCGACCTCTGATACAACTATTAGTATTCTGGCGGCGAGATCATTTACAGGTCGTTTACAGCGATGCTAGACGCTCCTAAGGAGGACAAACGGAACGTGGTAGACGGTCAGAGAAAGACAGATTGTGTCCATAAAAAGTCCTGACACAGTTAAATCAGTCACACTGGGAGACTCCTGGGAGCTGCGACGCTAATTTTATCTGTCCGTTTCCACACCATCGCGCAGACGAGCGAATTAAAGCTGAAGGGAAACGCCGGCGAGGAGCGAGACGTTACACCTCACATCCTTCACCGTCCGTCCTCGGTGCTGCTCTCTTTCGCTTTCCTACAAATAGTGATTAGGGCTGAACCAGTTTGATTCTGATATCAGGTATCAGGCTGAAAAAGCCTCAAACAGCTAGACGGTGCATCGTCTGCTTCAGGTTGTGGAATTTAATCTTCACATTTTGTTCTCAATATTGCTTTTATCCTGTTTTTTTTCCTTAACCAAACTGTTTTGAAGTTTTTCAAATGCTGAATTGTAATTCCTGTTCATTTAGGGGTTTCATTATCTATTATTCAATAAACATTTCTGTAACCATGCAACCACACGTGTTGGTATCGGGAAGAAGGTGCATCTCTCCTGGTTCTCAAGAAAGACTAGAGACTGCACGGAAGGAGGAAGCGATGGAGGGAATATCCCCATTTACAGGGTTAAAACAGAACAGCGTGTTCCTTCTGACTGGCGACCTTCACTCTTTCACTCGTTCCTCGTCTAAAGCGACAGGATTGAGGCCGGAGGTCGACGTTAAGGCGCAGAGCGCTGGAAAAGTTCACATCGGCATGAGAGACGGAAGCGCTCAGACGCGAAACCGATGTCCGTCCCACACGGCAGCACGAAAACTCACATCGTCTCGTCTCGCTACGAACTCGGAAGTTTACTTTGAAAACCACGAGAGGTGGAGAAATCACAGATACACAGCGTATAAAGAAAAAGATTTAAACTAGAAACATATCTCCACTCACTTCCCACACACAGCGTGTGCTACATCCACATATAATGCTGTTTTCATGTGCATTTGCGTTAGGGTTCGACCGATTATCAATGCGGATATTGTGGTATATGACTATAAAATCCATTCTTTTGAAAAGTTGATCAAACTTCAGGAAGCCGTTTCATTAAATATGCATCTATTTGTTTGTTTATCTGCTTAAATTTATCAAAAACGCTGGGAGTGTTCTAGAATTAAACTATTTTTGGGAAGAAACCCCAACACCTGGCAGAAACCCACGCAAACACGGAGAAAGCGTGCAAACGCCACACGGAGAGACCCCACGGCCGACCTGGGGATCGAACCCAGGACCTCCTCGTTGGGGAAGCGGCAGCGCTAAGCACTGCGCCACCGTGCCGCCCAAAAAGGTTCACACTTGGAACGGTGATAGTGAAATTCTTTATTTCAGTAACAAATAATTCTGATATTACTTGATGTCAAGCCTGATATTATCAGAAAAGAGCAGTCTCGTTTATAGCTACATGTGAGAACTGTGCTCATTTAAGATGATTTGCATTTGTGAATGACTTGCAACGTTTACATTTACCTTCTCGTTTAACAGCCGCATCATTTCATCTGGAATTTAAATTCCTCACCAGCTTGTTGCTGCTTTTAAAGGTTCACACTTTGATCAGTAATAATCAGTATCGATATCATCATTAAAAATAACATCGCTCGAGTCCTGATTTGTGTTTCTGGAACTAGGCCTGGACTATCCTCACCAACAAGGGTTGAACTCAATCGTTCGTTTTATCAGACAAGCACTGATTTCTTCTCTTGCAACTTCTTGTGGCTGAAATGGGCCAACGTCTTACCCAACCGCCCCGTTGTGACCCTGATTTAACCACAAACTTCCCCTATTGCACCGCTTCCTGCCTGTAGCTTCTACTAGAGCTGGGCGATACGACCTCAAATCAATATCACCATTATGATTAAACAACGATTATCTTGATTTTGTTGGTTTACATTACGGCTGAGACATTTTTATACATTTAAATGGAATCTTAAAAATAATCGAAACGACCAGAGACGCGGGCAAGGTTACGGCGACTAGAGCTTCTGAACTCTCTCTCTCTCTTTCTGCTTCTACATTAAAATTCATAATTTATAATTTATTTCGCCTTATTTGTAATTTGTGACCCTCCACGGCAAAACCAGTGGCTTGTCGCAAATTTTCAAAATTGAGTTATGTTTTCATGAAAGGGCATAAATCAGGCTTCAAAACGATACCTATATGGAATGAATGGGACGACATATGACTGAGATATCAACATTCAAAGGAGTCGGGTTTCTCCTGTCACGCCAAGTGAGAAACGGAGAAATCTGCCTTTGAAGTTGACTATCGCCGTAGCACTCACAGACGCTTGGTGCGTTCGCGGCTACGTTTGCATTTACGGTAGCCTATGCTGCATTCACAGCCACACGGATAGCCTGCCTGCGTTAGGTTAACTGAACTCGGGAGACGAAGATGGATTCCGGAGAAATATCTTCACGCTAGTCAACCAGTGGATTTAGTGTAAATATTGAAGTAGAGCGGTCAAAACAGAAACTTTTAACATTCTGCTGGAATTGAATTCCTCACCTCAAGAAAGTCATGGTTTTAGGATGGAAAGGGTAAGTTTTTCAGCCAAATTTATTCACAACAGTACAGTATAGACCTTCCACTGTTTCAAAACACTAAAAACTAAAAATCCAAAATTTTACCCCACGCAATATAAACGCTCGTTTTTCTTGGACACCTCCGTTGCGACAAGCGACTGGTTTTGCCGTGGAGGGTCACATTTGTCTGTTGTACTGTTAAAACTGGAGCCACGCCGTCTCATCTCTCTGTAAACTCGTACAGTACACAGCAGAAATGACAATAACGTTTACTCTGACTTTGACGTGAATGGCCGTTATGATTCATTTCCAGTGAATCGCCCAGCTCTAGATTCTACCTTTCCTTCACTCGCTTGACCCTCTTTCTCAAAGAGAGATTAAAAAAGGCGAGAAGTAGAGACAGAGAGAGGAAAGAGGAAATGACAAGCTGGGAAAACTATTTTGCCATTTCAGGGACTTTGTTGTGCGAATTCTTGAGCCGAGCGCCAAGAGACGGGCCGAGAGAGAAAGAATGCGTCTCTTTCCTGAGAAAAAGCTCAGCCTTAAAAACGCGAGTTAATCGAGACCAAGTCGAGCTAAAGCTCAGTACGGGACTGGGCGTTCCAGTAAAGCTCCACCCTAATCTCAGATATGAAAAAGGTAATAACACACACATTACACGCCGCATTCCGCACACCTAATCGCGCCGCGGTCACACCTCGTAACCGAAAAACGCTTTTGTAGAGACGAAAACGGCGACGTACAAACGCAACTAAACGTACAACAAAATCCTAGTGAAGTCTTACTCGTTTTCCTTTAAAATAAACACAGAATCTAATACGAGCAACAGGCCGTGTTGTGGGTTTAGATTTAACATTGAAGTTGCACAGCATTAAAGCAATATTTTTGCGATGAAAGGGATCGTAATAATTTCATACGATTTGTCTTCGTATGTCTTTGCAGGAACGAATATCGAAAGAAGGAAAGCCGTTTAAATTTGCCGTTGTGAGTAATCCGGAATGTCATTTTTAACTTGTGCGTATCAGCTCGATAAAGTGTGTCAAAGGGTTCCACGCCCCGCAGAAAGAGCTGCAGGCCGTCACGGCAGTCCTACACAACCGGTACACGCGCTCACAAAGAGACGGTAAACACACTTGGGGCTCGCCCAAAAACAAGGCATTCTTCATCTGACGCACGGACGCTGAACGTTAGGGACGAAGTGAAACGATATTGAGATCGGTGCGATACTCAACTCGAACCCTAGATTCCTGAATCAATTAGAACCGACTAGTTTTAATGATAATTAATTCAGTAAATTGACATTTAATGTATTTGTTGCATATAAAATATTAAAAATAAAAAATATAGCAAAGCTCGGCTTAATCTTAGATGGGAAATTGAGGATTAAGCCTAGTCTTAGACTAATATCGACTTTCAGGGACAATTCCCCAGTCGAGGATTAAGTCCTAGACTTATTTTCAGTTTGAATGGTCAATCTCCATTAGTTCAAGACTAGGCTTAATCCACGAGCAAGAAACCAGCATTTCGGGCCAATTTCCCAGGTGAGGATTAAGCCCAGTCTTGGACTAAGTTGTAGTACCAGTGGAGACTTACCATTCAAAATCAAAGCTAGTCTAAGACAAGACTTAATCCTCAGACAAGGCTTAAGCGTTTCCCAGACAATCGTTTCTTAAGCCTGACCCTCGACTATCGTTGAATTTCTGTGGCGGCTCTCCATCGTATCTGCAATTTAGTCCAAGACTAGGCTTAATCCACGTTCAGGAAGCCAGCCCAAGGGCCGTACCATTCAAACTCAAAGCTGGTCTAAGCTTAAGCTTCATCATAGATGAGGAAACTGGATGCCAATGTTTACACTAAAATTTTGACAATCCTATCATTTAACACTTTCTTCTGGAAAAGTCTAATTACGGTTAATTTTTTACTATGTTTACGTTTATGCTCTTGTCCACAGCAACGTCCGTTTGCTTCATTTCAGGGACAGTTTGCTAAGACCAAGCTGGGGATAAGGATCTTTGCTCAGGGACCCAGTGGTGGTGGTCGTGGAGGTAGGACTCGAACCCACGACCTCTTGGTGTAGAGGCCGGTATCCTAACCACCGGACCACCCAAGCGGTGCCAGCAGCCGAATAACTGTGCTGCCGCAAAAAACTCAAATAACTGTTCATTAATCGTAATCGGTAAAATGTTCCATTAATGGCGATACCAGTTCGAGGTGATATCGTCCGGCACTAGTGCACACCAACAGGTCAAACAGCATCGCAGCTCATTACGGAGTTCACATATCAACACATTTCTCTTTGGAAAGTGACTTTCTCTCGTCGCCGCAGCGTTGAGTTTCAGCACGTCTCGGCTTCACCCCGCAGGCACAATAATTACCGACACGACACCCGCGTCACGGCACGCAAGCCGGCCCGCAGGGGCTCCAGTTTCAACATGATCACATATCGTCTGCACGCATCAACAAATCCGCGTTGGTCGAACCCAACCTTTTCTCTTCTGTTTACCTACAAACAGCCGCGAGCCTTGCGTTATTCGTGGCGTCGTTACAATCAGATCATTCGCAGGTGGAAACATTCACGAGAACAACTGTGTGGTTACAAATAAAACTTGATGCGTATCTGATGGAGGAAACGGCCGAGATATTGTAACTAAAACTGCTCCGCTTTCATGAAAAGGTGCAGCTGTAAAGGCGCTGGCAAATCTCAACATCAACACACAAACCACCAAATGTGAAACAATGCGTCTTTTCCGGTTTCCTGTTTTGTGCTCAAATAAAAAATGTAAAAATCAGTGCATTCTTATTACATTTGGGTTTTTAATCAAACATGTGACCATTAAAACTGTTTCATCCAAAATATATACATACACGCAGACGGTCCCCGAGTTACGATGGTTCAGCTCACAACTTCCCAACGACGATGTGACAAAATTATAAAAAATATTGCAAGTTTTGCGCTACAGGCAAATGCATCATAACGTGGAAACAGCTGAACTCTGTCAGTCGCTGGGCGAGAATGAGGCGTCTCACAAGATCCTGGCAGCATCCCAACGTACGGTACCGTATAGCGTATATGGTACCGAACTTTGGGACGCTGCCGGGATCTTGTGAGACACCTCGTTCTCGCCCAGAGACTGACAGAGTTCAGCTGTTTCTGTGTTAGAGCACGTATTACTTTCTGTACGTTTCCTGCTGGTTATATATGTCAAATTTTATTCGTATAGCGCGCTTTATAACAGTCACAAAGCACTACATATATATACAGTATATATATACAGATATATATATATATATATATATATATATATATATATATATAAAAAACAAACCAAAGCTTTCCATTCTTATACATATGTAAATGGCAAAACCAGTGGCTTGTCACAAATTTTCAAAATTGAGTTATTATGTTTAACATTCAAAATTCGGGTTTCTCCTGTCACGCCAAGTAAGAAGCGGAGAAATCTGCCTTTGGAAGTTGACTATCGCCGTAGCACTCACAGGCGCTTGGTCTTGATCGCTAATCCGCGTTTGCATTCACAGTATCTCGCTGCATTCACAATACCTGGATAGCCTACCTGCGTTAGGTTAACTGAACTTCGGGAGCGAAAGATGGATTCGGAGAAATATCTTCACGCTAGTCAACCCAGTGGATTTACGTAAATATTGAAGTAGGCGGTCAAACAAAACTTTTAACATTCTGCTGGAATTGAATTCCTCTCACCTCCAAAGTCATGGTTTAGGATGGAAAGGGTAGGATTTTTCAGCCAAATTTATTCACAACAGTACAGTATAGACCTTCCACTGTTTCAAAACACTAAAACAAAAATCAAAATTTTACCCATAACACTTCGTTTTTCTACCGGAAACCTCCGTTGCGACAAAGCGACTGGTTTTACCGTGGAGGAGTCACCTATAATATCCATATAATATATATATATTTTTTTATTATATTATGTTTTTGTTCCTCCTTAATAAAAAGTGCTACCATTTCTCATTTATGATTTTCATGCTTTCTTTTTAGTCTTCCGCATGTTGTAGTGACTTCTGGCATGTGACTCGATTCGACAATAACTCAAAATAGAATATTAGTCGCACTACCGAAAATAGATTCACTTTTAGATTTCGATTCTGTAACACAATACAGAAACAAGTCGTGTTTTTCTGGGTGAGGGTTTTACGATGGAAAGCAAATGATACACAAATGATCTGCCTCCTTATCGCGTTTACTTTCTTCCACCATCCTCATGGTGTCATTTCTTCTTTCCCTCCCCCCATGGTTTATTTGGGCAAAAAGGGGACCTGCAAAGCGACTCATTATTTGTTTATTTCAGTTTTACAAACAAATTTGGGGGGGAAAAAAAAAAGACATGTTTTGTTGGGTTTTGTTTTTTGGGGAAAGCGGAAAGCGAAGGAACAAACGATGCACCAGCTTCCATGATTCGTTTCGTTTCGTTTCCATTCCTGATCTGGCGTCAATTCTTTATGTTTTTCTCGCTTTAAAATGGGGAGTTGGAAAACAACTTTATATTGATTTTTCATTAGGGTCTTGAAAAACGAATTTGGGCTGATGTTTTGTTTGGATTTTGTAAAGGCTGGTGTTTTAGGGGGTTTTGGTTTTAAGGCAGCCAGTTATCTGCCTCCTTCTCTCTCCTTGGTTCCGTTCTCCAGTCCGCTCTTCGCCAAATCGCGTGGCTTATCAACTTGTGGGCCGGGGCTCTCTCCTGGTCAGCGCTGGTGGAGGTGAAGTCACGTCTCAAAGTTCACATCGCCGTGGTTACTGATGAACCCGGAGCCCCGCCCCCTGCTGGGTGTTACGGTGTGGAAGTGAGTGACTTCAGCGCTTTGAGGAAAGTGTCGACGCTTTAACGCTGGAGTTTTCCGTGTTGAAAAACTAAACAATTTACTCACACTAATGTGCTTGCCCAAGAATACACACATAAGTAGGTGTGTGTGTGTGTGTGTGTGTGTGTGCGCCACGCCCTGAGCAAACTCATCACTCTCCGCCAGCGTGCGTGCAGTGCCTGGATAGGAGCTTCAGCAGTCAGCACCATTAGCAGCCCTCCTTGCTGATCTTCTCTCTCTCTCCTTTCTTCTCATGTCGTTTCTCCTCTCTCTCATTTCCTCTTTTATTCCCCCACCTCTCCTTTTCTACCTCTCTACTGTCTATTCTGTGTTTTCTAGCTCTCCTCTCACTCTTCTTCCTCCCCTTTTTGTTTTCTCTCTCTCACCACTCCCTTCTCTTCTCTTCCTTCCTTCCTCTCTCTTCTCTCTCTAGCTCCCCTCTCCTTCACATCTTCTCTTCTACCTGTCCTTCTCTCTCTCTCTCTCTCTCTCTCTCTCTCACACACAAAGAGGAGTGTGTGCACCCACCCCAGTTAAGTGCAATGGGCTAAAGGTTTCTCCTCCAAGCGTAATCACGCACTTCCTGTTCTAACAGAAGTCCTCTCTGCTAGCTCGACTTCGCTTTCTCGTTTCCGACCAGGCGTGGCCCCGAAAGCCCGCTGAGGAACCTTCCAGAAACGCCACCGTGACCGCTGTCGACAAGCCGCCCCCTGACACCTCCGTCACCGCCATTCGTCCGTCATCTTTACCTCGCTCTCAGCTCAATATTAAAACGTTTTTTATTTTGTAGTTTTTCCTGCCAGTGAATTTTTGAAAGTGGTTTCTGTGGCTTTTACCGTTGTTCATTTTAATTCTTAAAATATTTTATATTGTAATATTTCTGATGCAAAAAAAAAAAAAAAAGGCCACACACGACGGAGAAGCGTGGTTAAACCAAATCACTCGCAAACACAAAGCTGCAAATGCTCAGTGTAAAAACATCACAGACTCGAAATTTGCCCGAAGTCGGGAAATGAGTCTCGCTCTCGGGTTTGAACTCTCAGACGGGCTGGTTTTTGTCAGGATACGGCCGAGTCGAACGGCAGCTCTGTTTGAGCGCGTTTGTTTGCAGATTAGTCGATCCGCCTCGGCTTCCTGCTATTGTTGTATTCTTTGCGAGACTACGGGTGCACTCTGCGAAAAAGGGGAATGAATCCGCAAACAAGGGAAGAGCGGCCCAACAAAGAAACACTGCAGGAGGAGAAACGGGCGGGGAGAGAGAGAGGAGATGTGGGGCGATAATGATCCCCTATGCAGGCATGAAGGCAAAAAGGGGCGATATGGGGGAAAGTGGAAATTGGTCGGACGATTATCGGTGGCGATATTTATGGTCAAACGATACGCTGATCAAATGAATTATATTTAAAACGTGCTACTCTGACTTAGACGCAGCCGTTTCTCTGCCTGAAGTTCTTTCGAGGAATGTCCGGCCCTTTATCTGAGTTAGTAGACCACATGTTAGACCTTTTAACTATGGCTGGGAAGTGAATCAAAAATTTACAGAACATGTGACAATCTGTCTGAAGGATTTTTTCATTTTGGACCGATGCCGTGGGCTCGTTGATCACTATACCGATGTATCGTTACACCCCTATTGCCCAGCTCTAACAAGCGATGGAACTCAAGCTTACATTTTTTCTGCTGTAGTTACCACAGACGGTAAAAGCAAGTCTATAGGGTAATTAAAGACCAGACTTTGCTCCCGTGCTGCGTCTAACGACGGCTCCCTCACCCCAACGTCCACATTACGGCCAGCCTGACTCAGCCCCAACACGGGCACGCCTACAGGCACAGCTTTATTATTTTATTACTATTTGTACAGTGGAATTGTATTGTCGACGGAGCAGCAATAAAATTAATAGGTAAAAAAGAATACATAATGTGAGAATGAGCGTGGTGACCAGTGGCATTGCTCAGATGTAAATAACACATTTGTGAGCATAGCCATTTTTCATGCTGAGTGCAGCTTTTTCATTCTTGCGATAGTGAAAAGTGAAGGTGGTGATTTATTTGTCGTTGTAGACACAACTGTACGGCACACCTAAGCGAAACGTCACACCTCTGCATTGACCCATCTGTAAAGAGCTTGTTGTTATTCTTGAGACGCGCGAGGGCAGTGGTTTGGGGGCGGTACCTTGCTCACGAGTACCTCGGTGGTACACCTTTTGAGTCTTGGTTTAAGCAGCGACCTTCCGTTCACATTCTGACCCGTGTGTAGGCACACAAAGTTTAAGCCTTACAAGGGCGCAGGTGCTAGTGAAGAAGTTCATATGCGCTCCCAATTAAGGCACAAATATTACACCGTATTCTCTGTATCCACGTGGCGCCGTGGTGACCACTGCAAGCCCTCATCCAAACCATCAACAAATATTGTGCCGTAAAACGTAACTGCGACACACCACAGCGATCGCCGTCTGGTATGCTTCGTCATGTGAAGTCATATCACACACAGGTCACCGTTCAGGGGTGTAATAGACGATATAAGCCATCAGGGTTTTATAAAAGCTCCTAGTCCTGGTCTTGAGGCAAATTACGTTCAAGTTTCTGCTAAAATTCCACATAATACGGTGACAACCAGCATTGTTTTTCCTGTGACGGTGCAACACAGCAACACTCTCCCACAAAGACCTGATTAAAGTCAGATGTGCCGCTCTTCCTCAACACATAGAACTAATTTATCTTTGCTAAAATTCCAAAATAAACTGATTGGTCATCTATATTTTGTTATTTAAGCAGGATATAATCTTGACCTCGACTACTTAGAACTACAGAAGCATGGGTAAAATTTCTAATAATAAGCAGTTACATGCCATCGACTGGCAGCAATTTTCTCTACAACAGTGTGTGTCAATACTGACCTCAACCACACAGCAACTAGTTCAGGTTCTAAAAAGTGCAAATAATCTGTGTTCATATAAATATGCGCCACTAATCCAAACCTCAACCATTATCACCATTATATAAAGAAGCAACAGAGCATCCCGCGCCATTTCGCCTCGAAAAATAATCAGGTTAGCGATGCAGCTTGAGTAACCGCAACAACAAGCGCTGTGGGCGTGAGGGGTTGACCGCTCTCAGCCAAAAGCGCTGTTTACCTATTTGAATGGAAAACCTGAACTTCGCTAATAGCGCCTTCAGCAGAAAAAAAATGGCGAGGAGACGATGGTACCATAGAGCTCAGAGCACTAGTGCCCAGTAGTTTGCTGACTGCCATCAACGGCACTACCTCAATATAAAACCCCGGTATTTTAATTGCCCCTGTGTGCCTGCGGTCGCTGTTCTAAGCAGGCGAAACAGAACCGGATTCTTTTCCAGTGAGCTCCGGGCAGATGAAGCAGCCTACTGCGGTGAAAGAAGGTGGGGGATGAAGCAGAGGTAGTCATGTCTCTGCTAACGCCAGCGTTATCTTGGCCTGGAAACGGTCAGACCGTCAATGATTAACCCAACAAAAAAAAACGCTCCTCACATTCCCACTTCTCCTGGCTCATAGGGCTGCGACCTTACATCGATATCACGATGTTAACCTTTAACCTTGAGTTTTTCAAGAGTTTGAACTATAGATAATATCTTCATTAGCTTTAAATTTTTTGCATATTTTTAATTTTAAATAACAGAAGAAACAGATGTAAGGCAGAGTCGTAACTAAAGGATGTGCAGTGTAAACCTAAAGACATCCGATTCGTAATCGAACCCATAGCATCATTACAAAATCAGACCTTCCAGGATTTCATGAGGTTGCGACGCAACAATTAAGGCAAATTCAGCCAATCCCTGCAAATTCATTCCGACCTTGCAATTTTGAGCAATTACCGCAACTTTTCTAAGCTGATTTCTGATAGTAAAAAGCAATTACATCTAATAAACTTCGCTTCGCTACGTTTGGAAGGCGCGCCAGGAAGCGTGAAAAAAAGACCTTACCTTCAAAAATAACTAAATGGATTTAATGGTTTACAAAATAATTACCAGTTTTGATTAAACAGAACATTGTTTTAGTTAGAATAATTAAGGAAATAATGGCAACTTGCTCCTGCAACAAGGTACAACTCATGGCTAAAAACACAGCAACTTTACAACTTTGTTTAGAAAAGCTGCCGAAAAATCAGGCATTGTAGGCTGCAAGACCTCAAATCCTAGAGGGACTTAAAATGGACAAAAATATCTATCAGGCGTTGTACATATTGTATGACACCTTTTTTAATTATTAAAAGAGAATGGTTTTTTCAAATTTCAAACTTCTGATTAGGCTCCTATATTTTAGTTGCTTTTTTCTTAGACTGAATCAAAAATCATAGCAGACTTTGTGATGCAGCGTGGGACGGTAATTGTTCTCACGGAATCGATATATCGCATCGTGACAAAAACCGTGATGTTTTTAAGGTGGGCCGTAAATGAACACACACTGAGCAAAGTATTAATTTTCAAATCAAAATAACCAATATGAGCAAAATGATGAACTTTGTGAACTTTGGTTTTGATTCATTACGATAAGTGCTCAGCCCTACAACTTCGTAACCGCCATCGTTGTTGTCTGCAGAAGATTCATAAATCAGAAAGAGGAGGAAAAACAAATAAAAAGGTAAAAAAGAGAGATGAGGATTACTTATGAAACACCACTGTGTGAAAGAAAAGACAAAGACAAAACAGAGGAAGGACAGAAGACGGAACACGGCAAGTGGGTCAGAGTGCCCCAGCGCCAATCACTCTGGGGCAGGAAATCAGGTCATCCACACACACACACACAATCCGACTCTCACACACACACACACCTGCAGCACTTTTACACTCACTCTCTCTCTTCATTTGGGTTTAATGTAAGGCATGTGAAAGCTCACTCTTATCGGCAGTCCTATTTGTGATCTACACAACAGCAGAAGAAACAGGAACTTGTAGAAGGATCAAGCTTTAAGCAGATCAGACGAGGTAGTTTCTGGTCTAATATTAACATCTGTATTTTTTTTTTACCAGTATCTGTATTACTTCAGAACTCTGTTATATGCAACAGCAAATAAATCTTAAGTACTGGCTGATGCCAATCAATTCACGAATAATTAAGATGAAGGTTTAACTGAGTTCCTTTCATGAGTCGATATTGATAAATTCATGCCTCATAGTAACTAATGAATGTGTGCTGTAAAAATGAGAACTGGTGTCAAAATAACACTTTTTAAGCTTAGAGTTAACTCTGATGAACTCGTCATAATGCTCTTAAGAGGTCCCAGGTGGGGCAAACTTTTAATGCCTTCAATGCTGACTGGAATCAGACCTATCAGACGTGGCGATGGTCAGGCCATTCCTCCAGATTTCAGACAGAAAGCTGTAGCTGTGTTTTTAAATTTTTTAAAAATGACCGATATCGATAACCATAAAATAGTTTAGTTTTATTAGTTTATTTGTACAGAACAAATCCTGTGCAGTCAATACCATCAATTCATCATCTAATTTGGGCAGGAAAAAATTGCTCAATATTGGCTGAGGCTAGTGTCCGATTGTAAATAAACCTTTATCTTCTGGGTATTTTAGCACTTTATAGAGTCGAATTAACATGGCATTTAGTGCCAATATGATTGGAAATAAATTCAGGAAAGACTGAATCTATTCCAGCATTTTTGTTACACTTCACGGACTTCGACCTGGATTAGTGCCACCTCTAGTCATTTTTAGTCACAACAAAAGAATGGCAAAAACTAAATCAGGATCACAGCTTGTTTATTACACACGGTCTTGGAAAGCAAAGTAACATGATATCAATGACAGTTCCATCGCCAGAGACAGCAATGGAGACAGAACCTTCACGGAGTGTGTGTGTAATACCAAGTGTGAATGTCATATACAGGCTGAAATGTCATTTGGTACCATCAGACGTATGACCCAAAGAAGGACCTTGATGCAATACTTCCTCTAAAAGTAGCCGTTTCATATCCACACACATTATGGCTTTAATAACTGTTTTTGATGCTAGGTCTACCAGTGCTGCCGTTCATTTATTATCTTTCCTCTCTTTGTTTATCTGGCAAAACCTCCAAACGCTGGGACAAATAGGAAAGCAACTAAGCAGTATCGCAAACTCAAGCTCAAACTACAGCGAAAAGTTTTCTGCCGACATAAAAACTAAGCTGTCGTCATTCATTAACTGACCTCTTACTAAGAATTCCGTCCTTTTTTGCACGTACTGACAATAACGATTCGCTGAATTTCGTGTGCCAGACTCAGCCATGCTGGCACCGGGCTCGGCCACGGTCGGCTGGATATTCAGGCTAGGGCGGCGTTATTTTGCAGGTTTGTCTTGACTAGAAAGACACAAAGAGACTCCAAGCTGACCTAGGTGGATCTAGGTGAAATCAGGAGGCGTGCTCACATTCCCAGAACGCACCATTCCGAGTTTCCTCCTGAGCGCCCGGCTGTGATCCTTATCGCTACAATTAAGGACTTTTAGGCTGCAGGTTTAGGAGAAGGAAGCCCTTCCTGGGGAAGCTGATTGTGTCCAGAATTTGGAACTGGAACGACTAAATCTGACCGAACAGCTTTCTCTAACAAAGCCTCATTACAACTTCTTTTTGATCTGCAAATTGCATAGAATATATGAAGAAAAAAAAAGTGAATTTACATACATACATATATATATATATATATAAATATATATAAATTTTACTGTTATATAAAAGTATCACACAATATATAATACTTTAAAAATTACACAGCTATTTTTCAGAAATATTTACACCCTGACCCACTATTAACATAAAAATTATACTGTTACGTTTTTAAGTGCACTTAATCATAATGTGTTTTAAGTCTACTTATATTTTAAAAACATAATATTGGATAATATATTAGCAACATAAACCTGTTTACAAATCATTAAGTACATATTAAAAATTTAATGTTTGGATATTAGTGTACAGAAATGGCATTTAATAAATTAACCTTCATTTACTCCATAAGCAAGTGTGAGCGTATGTAGGTTAATTTATTCATTTATATAGAATATTTATTAATGCATAAATAATATATACATTTACTTACACCCACTAGATCGATAGATCGATAGATCGATAGACAGGTAGATGTACACAGATTGCTTGTACAAAAATAGTTTTGGGGATATTAACACAACAAAACTACTTCAAGTCAACATTTTCCGCCAAAACTTCTCCCACAGTTTCAGGATAGAATGATATTTTCCGTTTCTCGTCGTGATGCTTTGCATCTACGTGCGCCACAAATAAATCTGAACAGCGTGACCGACACACGTCATTAACCAACAGAACAGAAGTGAACCGCACGGTAGCGTCTTGCGCAACAACCTGCTGGCCCCCTCCTCCTTACATTTTCAACCGGGCAGACCCTCACTTTGCTTTTTGAGTACAAAATCCATACGAATTTGGACTGGAATCGACTTTCTATCGCCTGCAAGGTGTGTAATCAGATGCTCTGGATGAAGGCTCACCGGCCCGAGTTCCGTCTCTCTCTCCCTCCATTTTTTTGCAACTCATTCTGACGAAGTACTTCCGGTTAACTCGCTTTGCACTTTTTCTCTCTCTTTTATCTCGCTGTACTTTTTTGCCGCTTGGTTGGATTATAACCAGTGCACCGGTTATAGTTTATCTTTTTATAGCTGGATGCAAGATTAAATAATGAATTTAATGTTTAGAATCTGTATACAAAGTGGCCTCAACTTGCACTTCGCTCGTCCTTCCTGGTTCGCTGCACTTGCTCGATGCAGACGGACAGATCGTGTAAACGAGGTCGGTGAAAAGCAACATGTAAGTAAGAGAATCAGTGCGAATACCACACGGATTTACCTGCTTTTAGACGCTCTTTTGAGGACAGGAATTCGGGGCTCGCAGTCGTTTATCCGGCGTCACAAACTTCCACCGAGTTCCGCTGCAGCTCGCAAAAGGGGCTCTGTTCAAACGCAGACTCTTTCCCTTCTCTCTCTCCTCTCTTTACCTCCCTCCTTCTTCTACTTGCTGGTTGATGTCGCTGCAGCGCGTCGAGTGCGGTCAAGACAGGGCAGGTCTTCGTGAGCCCCACGCCCTCTTTCTGCGTCACCGCCAATCAGGCCCATATTCCGATTAGTCCTGAGGAAGTTTAGACCCAATGGCGACAGAGAGCGTGGCCAGAGCTGAGAAAAAAAGTCGGTGGCGGCGGGTTGTGGAGCGGATGAATGACGTGGTGCTGCTGGGAGGGAAGAAGAGACGGGGGAGAAGAGGGAAGGAAGAAGAGACGGAGGGAGAGAGAGAGGGAGGGAGACGGAGGGGAGAGAGGGAGGAGAGAGGGAGGGAGGGAGGAGGAACGGTAATGGTTAATGAGAGAGGTATGTGAGGGTTTTTATGACCATATAAGTCTCCGGCTGGAGCGACTGCCTCACCGGGAGGGTCAAGCCCACGGGTCACACTGCCAGTGTCTGTCTTTCTATCTGTCAGTCTGTCTATCCACTCATTTAAATCTATCTATCTATCTATCTATCTATCTATCCTATCTATCTGTCTATCTGTCTACTGTCTGTCTATCTGTCACATGAATATCCCATCATCAAAATCCCACTTTCTTCTATCTGTCTGTCATACCTGTCTCTTGTCTATACATCTGTCTGTCTGAATATCTATCCATTTGTCCACTCATCTATCTATCTATCTATCTATCTATCTATCTCTATCTGTCTATCTATCTGTCTCTCTCTCTCTCTCTCTCTCTCTCTCTCTGTGTCTGTCTGTCTGTGTCTATATACATATGAATATCTATCCATCAAATCACTCTTCTATATATGTTGTCTGTCTATCTGTCTATACATCTGTCTGTCTGAATATCTATCCATCCCCACTCTTCTATCTGTCTGTCTGTCTGTCTGCCTGTTTATCTGTCTATACATCTGTCTGTCTGAATATATCTATATCTATCTATCTATCTATCTATCTATCTATCTATCTATCTATCTGTCTGTCTGTCTGTCTGTCTGTCCCACTCATCTATCTATCTATCCTATCTATATATCTATCTCATCTATCTATCTATCTATCTATCTATCCTGTACATATGTCTGTCTGTCTAGATATCTATCCATGCTTCCTCATCCTCTGTCTGTCTGTCTGCCTGTTTATCTGTCTATACATCTGTCTGTGAATATCCTCTATCTATCTATCTATCTATCTATCTATCACATCTATCTATCTATCTATCTATCTGTCTGTCTGTCTGTCTGTCTGTCTGTCTGTCTGTCCCTCATCTATCCATCCACTCTATCTATCTATCATATCTATCCTATCTATCTACTCTGTACATATGTGTCTGTCTGTCCTGAATATCTATCCATCTATCTATCTATCTATCTATCTATCTATCTATCTATCTATCTATCTATCTATCTATCTGTCTGTCTGTCTGTCTGTCTGTCTGTCCACTCATCCATCTATCTATCTATCTATCTGTCTGTCTGTCTGTCTGTCTGAATATCTATCCGTCCGTCCACTCTTCTATCTCTCTGTCTGTCTGTCTGTTTATCTGTCTATACCTCTATCTGTCTGAAAATCTATCCATCTGTCCACTCTTCTATCTATCTATCTATCTATCTATCTATCTATCTATCTATCTATCTATCTATCTATCTATCTATCTATCTATCTATCTATCTATCTATCTATATACTTCTATTCTCTCTAGACAGACAGTCAGACTGATCTGGACTTATTAATAAAGGTAGAATTCTGTGCTCTGTGTTTTCCTCCCCTCACACAGCATCCCCATTGTCCCGACATGGTGATAAATGGAACATTCCACACACTCCAGTTCATATTCATGTACAAATGGCATGCAAAACAGGGATTAATCTCTCCGTGTATCTGGGGGAGAAAACAAAAAACATCTGTAGTGTGTAAGGTGGGGAGTGTGTGATCACACAGGGGGCAAGTGCCGGCCACTGTCGCAATGTTTACAGGAAATGATCAGCATGTACAGAATTTATGTGTGTAGACTCACTGACTACTTTTATTATAAACACTCATCTCCAAACGAGCCACATCAGTCTTACTGGTGCACAGATTTTTTGAGGACTCAATGATTCCATGTTTTATTGTGAGTACAAATCAAGTTTGAATGTTGTTAACAGTTTACATTACAGCAGTGCAAAATGACAAGGCTAAGCATGATGAGGTATGAGAAGATTATTTAGAAATAACTGTAGATTTTATTATTAATATTGCATGTGTTGCATCTGTTGCTACCCAGAGGTTCTCAGTCTCCTTATTCACTACTGTCCCATTTATTGTTCTTCATTTATGAACTTCCCATAGGCCCCATGTTGATATTATGTAGACGACGGATCACATACAACAGTGACATGTTTTGTTTCTCTTTTGTTTCATCATTCTTCTGGTTTTATTCACATCATTGTCAAATATCTGTTGAACTCAGGTACACAAAAGTCCCCAATTAGCAGTGATCCTTTGGTCAAAAGCAGCCACTCAAGGAGTTCAAAGAACACAATAATTATTTAAAATAAATATTTTTATTATGGAATTATGGAATTTTTTTATCTTTGCATACTTCACATATTTCCAGTATCTGTAAAATTCTACATGGTGCTGATATAACTCCTGCATGGTGGCGCAGTGGTTAGTGCTGATGCCTCATAGCGAGAAGGTTCTGAATTGAAAGGTACTTTTTTAAATCATCGTTTCAAACTTAACCTCTGTGTTAACATCTACGTATTTTTGTTTACATTTGCACTGCCTTAGGAATGAACCAGGACACACTTTACTACATGCTGTACTTGTATAACTATGTAAAGAATTTTAAACCTTGAATCTTGAATTGGCAGCGTGGGAATCTCTGATTAAACCAGTCTGTGTTTTTACAGCCTCTCTGACGTCTAATCCTTGGGCCTGGGTCTGTAAAGAGAAACTCTGGCCAAAAAGAAGGTGTGTGTGTGTCAAACTGTGTTACGCAGCAAAAATGGCACTAAATGAAACGGGAGCTAAACGTAAGCGAGTGGAATTAATGTCGGCTACAATTAAGATCTCTATCTGTTTCTGCCTGAGCTTTTAACTCTCTTTACCCTCTACGGCAGGGGTTGGCAATTAATTTTCCCAAGGGGCCACATGACAAATTTGAATTTACATGGAGGGCCAAACTAATAGACTGTAATCAGCTCTGCTCAACTGAACCTCATTTTAAAAACAGACAATTGTGTAGTTTTGATTAGCTTCTACTGTTAATACTACATGTTATGGTTAAGTTATAAATGTGCGGAGCAGGGAATATTATATCTTTATGTAATTTTATTTTTGACAATGCATTCTATTAACACCAAAAGCAATATTTTAAAAAAGTGTGAATAGTTCAAATGTTTTTTTTTTGTAGAACTTTGTTCTGTGTTGAGTATAATAAGCCATATAGATAATTAACCTTTGATATAATGCATGTTTTGTACATTAATAATTCGTTTGACATATAATTTTACAATATGTGTGGCAATAGATTAATTTCAGCAAAAAAGAAAGCTGAGGAGCCACTTGGGAGCAGAAAGAGTCAGCTCTTTTTAGTGAGCCGAGCCATTAGAACCGACTCTCTTAAAAGAACCAGAATTCCCATCACTGTTCTATTAACACAAATTCAGCCAATCCCCATACATTCATTACTACCGTACAATTTTGACCAATCAGCGCATTGTTTCCGCAATTTTTGACCAATCATTGTTGTTGCCCACAAAACGTTGAGCCATATGTCAGCGAACTCACTTCCTTGTTACGCTTAGAAGACGCAGGAAACGTGTGATAAAAACGTCTCACATTTACGTTCAAAAATAACTAATGATTAATAAAAATAATGGTGGTTTTGTTCCTGCATTTTATTTAATTGTTAAAGAATCATTATAAAGGGGGACAAAATCACTCATTTTTCTCAGCTTTGACTTGCTCCCGCAACTTAAAACACCTTTCATCGCAATTTTTTAGAAAAGCTGCTGCAACAGTCTAAAAAAAAGGCCTGCGAAATCCTGGAGGGTCTCCTTTATATCTCTCTCTCTTTCTCACACACACTTTCTGTCTTTTTATCTCTTTTTCTGTCTTTCTTTTCTTTTTCTCTCGCTCTATTTTCACTCCTTCTCTCTCTCTCTCTCTCTCTCACTCTGTCTTTTTCCATCTTTCTCCCATTCCCATCTTTCATTCTTTCTTTCTTTCATTACACGGCTGTAGAAAGATAAAGAGAAAAAGATAGAGAAAGAAAGAAAAGCAGAGAAGTAAAAAAGTCTGTCTTGGTGTTATTAATGTATTTTGTAGTTGTAGTATGTGGGTACTGAGGCGATGTGGTTTTCTGCGTTGCCTCAACACGAAGGTGTCTCATTAATGCTGGTTGGAGAATAACTAATGAAGGTATTTATCTGACAGTAGCGCTGTTGATGGTGATGATGATGATGAAGGAGGTGATGAAGTGCACGATGAGCTGCTCTTGCTGCAGTCTGGAGAAGATGTTTTATTTGTTTGTGCAAGATTTGTGCCAGCTGTAGATCATCCATAAGGGTTACACTGGGAACTGCAGGAAAAATCAATACCAACTCTCTCTCTCTTCCTCTCTCTCTGCTGAGTGAGCACCAGAGTGTTCAGATATAAAATGAAGTGTGAGTGATTATTTGTCATTGTGAACACACCACAGCACAGCACACAGTGCACCACAACCAAATGTGACCTCTGCATTTGACCCATCTGTGAAGGAGCAGTGGGCAGCTAGCAAGGGCAGCGCCCGGGGTACTCACCCTGAGTACTTCAGTGGTAACTTTACCGGCCCTGGATTCGAACCTGCGACCTTCTGATCACTGGGCGAACACCCTACCGTTACGCCACCAACTGCCCCAGTTAAAGAATTAAAGATGATTGTGCTTCTTCTCTGTCTGAGCAGCAAAGAGACTGAAGGAGAAAAGTAAAAGGGAGAGAGAGAGAGACAGAGAGAGATGAGAAAGTGAGAGTAAAAAATGAGAAGAGAAAGATATATGGAGGGAGAGAGAGAGATGGATGGATGGATGGCATGACGGAGTGAGAGAACTCTCAGTGTGAAGACAAGAGGAAACGGTGGCGGTGTAAGAATGTGGAGTTTAAAAGAGAGAAAGATTACCAAATAAGGAGAGTGCTGACCTCTATCCCTCCTCCCACTCACACACTCACACACACACACACGTCAGGGTTAGGTGTAGCTGTCAGTGTGATGAGTAGATGTGATTAACTCTCGACTCTCTCACCTGCTGTAGTTCCTCACATCTAACCTTCACCTGTATTTACTCCTCATCAGACTCTTGAAAGCTCCTCACACAACCACTACACCAGCCTGATCACAGCCTTTCCTGTTATTTAGGGGACAATCAGGTTCTCACAAAGCTCCTGCCAGAACACACACACACACACACACACACACTGCACAGTAACAGTGCAGGGTGTGCCCGGCTCGTGGGTGGAGCAGCATTATATCATGCACATTAACACTGAACCCTTTCACATTCAACCAACCAGCTCCAAAAGCAGCTTTAACAAGCTGAGAGAGAGAGAAAGAAAGAATGAAAGACAGCAGAAAAAAAGAGAAAAACAGAGAGAAGAAAGAAAACAGAGCAGAAGGAAAACAGAAAAACAGAGAGAGAAAAAGAGAGAGAAGAAAGAAAGAGTGAGGAAAGAAAGTGAAATATAGAAAGTAGATGATATAGAAAGAGAAAAAGAGAGAATGGCAGATAGAGTAAAAGAGAGATAAAGAGAAGGAGAGACATTGAGAAAAAGAAAGAAAAAAGAGAGACAGCGAGAGATAGGGAAGTGAGGGAGAGATAAAGAGAGACAGAAAGAGACAAAAGACTAAAAAGAGAAAGAGAGAAAAAGAAGAGAGTGAAAGAAAGAGAGAGAGAAATAGAGATGAGAAATAACGAGACAGCGAAAGAGAAGGAGAGAAAGATGGGAGAAGAAAGAGGGAGAAGTACAGAGACAGAAAGAGAGCGATAGAGAGAGAGAGACGTAGCGGGACTGAGAGAATGAAAGAGAGAGGAAAAGAAAGAGAGTGGAAAGGAGAGAGAGCGAGAGAGAGAGCGAGTGAGAGAGAGAGTGTCAACAGACACTTAAATGGAACACAGTGTTGAATATGAAGTTACATTATGTATAAAGTCTGATCAATATTTCCATTTTGGATCAATTCTATATGCAGATTAATTGTTAAATCGATGTATCGATGAAGCTCGATGTATTATTACACCCCAACTCTGTGTGTGTGTTTCCCACTGCAGTAAATAATTATCTCCCCACAGAACAAGCCAAAGGTTGTTATTTATTGTGCAACACACTCTGCACTTCCCCAGGCTCTTTTTGACCTGACACAGTGCGGCTGTTGGTCCGTCCTTAAATGGCATTCATTTTGCTGGATTGTTCCATACCAGAGCTCGAAAGACTTGGAAAACAAACGGCAAAACTGCACCAAGCCAATACCAAACTCCCCCTTCCTCTCTCTCCACTTCTCTTCCTCTCTCTCTACTTCCTCCTCCATCGTGCAATCAGTACACAGGAAAAGGTGATGATTAGACGTGTTCAACTGCAAAAATGTGCAAAAGTGGGAAGGAGTCGACTTTTCAAAGTGAGTGATTATTTGTCATTGTGACCACACCACAGCACAGCACACAGTGCACCGCAACTAAATGTGACCTCTGCATTCGACCCATCCATGCAGGAGCAGTGGCCAGCTAACATGGGCAGTGCCAGGAGTACCTCGGTGGTACCCCGGTCCAGGATTCGAGCTGTCCCACGTTACTGTCTCCCTGTGTCTCGTTAACTCACAGCTCAGTGTTGGTGAAGAAACTTTTAAATGGTAGCTTATCGAGTTACAAGATACTTATAATTAAAAGTAGCTAAGCAACAACGGTTTTACTATAGTAGCTATCTAAACTACAAGCTAGAGAGAAAAAGTATCTACACACAAGTTGTTTCATCAAATAATATTCGGAAAAATTCACTTTTTCTGTTCTTTGGACGTCCATTTGGGTCTGTACTGCCTCTACACACACTGTAGGTTTAATTAATTCATTTACGAATGTCAGAAATCGTGTGCTTAATCGGGGCGTTTAGATTTCTCTTCTACTTCTACATCACAGTAGGGGACATTTGAATAACTCCACCCTCCTATCTGAGAAGCTCTGCCCACCAGGTAGATGTGCTAGCGTTTCCTGATCCGCCATGTTTTCCTGCGAGCGCTAGTGTAGGAATCACAGTGAAAAACGTGAGATTTCACGTGCGGTAAATTCTACACTACACCCAGTTCCAGAGTGAGGGGCGTGTGTGGGGCAGCAACGGCTCATTTGCATTCAGGAATACTAATGAGAAACAGCCTGTTCTGAAAGGGACTGAAATAGAGGAGTAAAAAGCAGGTGAAAATGTCTAATCTGAGAGGTGTTTACAGCAAACTACTTCAGAGACATGTTTTACGTGGAGCTCACAGACCTATTTTAACTTGTTGAAAAAATGTTGAATATGTGATCTTTAATATATGTGCTAAAAATGAATTTAAAACATGTAAAAATTGATGTTAAAAGTAATACGATCATCTATATTTTTCAAAAGTTTCAACGTTTTGACGACATTTTGGAGGTTTTGATTTGCTTAAATTATGCTCAAATGTGTACGTTTGTCAGTTTCACCTTTCACAGTAAGACAATTTGATAAATATGGCCAAGGATTCTTGCTTCCATCTTGGCCAAAGTGGACTCCATCCTCCAAATCCATCTCAAAGCTGATGCAGTGAACGTTTGCCATGGGCACAGTAGCCAATCGGATGCCACTACTACAAATTCACCAAAATGTAATGGATTATAGATTATTAGTTACTGTCATTTTAAAGTAATTAATTACAGCACAATATTTCTGTCTCTAAACTGTAATGTGTTACACGACTCCTGGATTACTTGTGATTCTGATGCTATGTTTGTGGTTTCTGTAAGTTAAAGGGATTCTGAGAGAACTAATTATTAAACAACGCAAAATGCATCTCAAAGAATTTTAATAGGAATATTCTCAGAGTCGTGGTCTCGGCTGGTGTACAAATAAAATCCCAAGTCCTTTTTGTCCACGTCCATGTCAAGACCGATTACCAACACAGCTGAGTCCAAGACAAGACAGAGACCTTTAAAAACTGGTCTCGAGACTGAGTACTACAACACTAGTAAATGATTAGCTACTAAAAAATCAAATAATTGACCAACACGGTTAAAACTCAGTTAAATTTGCTTCTAAAACTGACTCCCAGTCCGCTCAGCACCTCTAACAAATTTCAAAACACTGTGTCTGGCCTGTTTACCTCCTGCAGTTCGACACGCTGTAAGTTTGGCCTGTTTAACAGGGTAAGAACAACAGAAGGAGCTTTATATGAGTGTGTGTGAGTGTGTTTTTAATATATTTCTGGAACAGACCAGAATAAGTCAGACAAAGAAGTTGGTGTGTGTTTACACTGCACACAGATATACAAGATATATTTACTACAAACAGCATACACACATGAGGCTTACACACACTCACACACACACACACACACCAGCATGGCCTAATCTGATGGCATCCTAAGAATGCGCCCGAGATAGTGCTTCGCAAATAAACTTAACACAAATATTTTGTAGACTATGACAAAAAAGAGGGAGAGGGAGGAATTCTGCAGCTCACACTCCCTCCACGTTTGTTCACTCTCTCTTTCCCTCTCTCTCCCTCCCTTTCGCTGTGTCTTTTTGCCCTTATATGGTCACAGTAGAGTGGTAGAGAGAAAGAGAGCGAGAGAGAAACGGCTGGAGAAGGAAAGGAGGTGTGGTCTATTGTTTCAAGGCGGAAGAGGAGTAGAGTTTCACCGGCTCATTCGTTTGTTCACTCGCTCCTTTCTTCCTCTCGTCTCGACGCTCGATGCTTTTTATTATGAAGCACATTTTTTGACTTTTAGTCATGAGAAAGAATAAAGTGATGTGTAAGAGGAGGAACCTGTGAGCTGAGATTGAAAAGAGAGACAGTATAAATCTCTTTGCTGCACACTAGGGTTAAAACTCCGGAAAAAATCAGGGATGAATTTGAAGTAAAAGAAAAGAAAGAATGGAGGGAGAGAGCGAGAGAGAGAGGGAGAGCGAAAGTGTTTTATGATGCAATAGTGGAAATGTGTGAGCCGAGTTCCGTTAGAAGCAGTGGAATGTCTCTTATCTCCAATCTTAAATCATCTGCTGCTGCTCAGGTCTCACTGTGTACCAGCTTCCACAAACACACACACTCACACACACAAAAACACAGGAACACAACACCACACACACCACAGAGCTACGCAGAAAACCTCAGATTTAATTTCTAGATTTATCAGCTACACCACAGACCTTCACACTACACAGATTAACCCAGAAACACCCACAACACACACTAATGTCAAACCCTCACTTACATTACCCTCACAAACTCTCAAACTCAAAACCATATCATAACACACACTAAGTCCAGCATACTCTTACACTACATTTATTAACCCTAAAACACACACGCTGTCACCCAAAATACTCTTACACTACACTTATTAACCCTAAAACACACACACAATCACCCAAAATACTCTTACACTACACTTATTAACCCTAGAACACACGCTATCGCTCAAAATACTCTTACACTACACTTATTAACCCTAAAACACACACACAATCACCCAAAATACTCTTACACTACACTTATTAACCCTAGAACACACGCTATCGCTCAAAATACTCTTACACTACACTTATTAACCCTAAAACACACATGCTGTCACCCCAAATACCCTTGCACTACACTTATTAACCCTAAAACACACACGCTGTCGCCCCACATACTCTTACACTACACTTATTAACCCTTAAACACACATGCTGTCGCCCCAAATACTCTTACACTACACTTATTAACCCTAAAACACACACGCTGTCGCCCCAAATACTCTTACACTACACTTATTAACCCTAGAACACACGCTATCGCTCAAAATACTCTTATACTGCACTTATTAACCCTTAAACACACACGCTGTCGCCCCAAATACCCTTACCCTGCACTTATTAACCCTAAAACACACGCTATCACTCAAAATACTTACACTGCACTTATTCACCCTAAAACACACATGCTGTCGCCCCAAATTCTCTTACACTACACTTATTCACCCTAAAACACACACGCTGTCGCCCCAAATACCCTTGCCCTACACTTATTGACCCTAAAACACACACGCTGTCACGCCAAATACTCTTACCCTGCACTTATAACCCTAAAAGACACACGCTGTCGCCCCAAACACTCTTACCCCGCACTTATTAACCCTAAAACACACACGCTGTCGCCCCAAATACCCTTACCCTGCACTTATTAACCCTAAAACACACACGCTATCGCTCAAAATACTCTTACACTACAGTTATTGACCCTAAAACACACACACTATCACCCCAAATACCCTCACCCTGCACTTATTAACCCTAAAACACATGCTATTGCCCCAAATACTCTTGCCCTGCACTTATTAACCCTAAAACACACACGCTGTCGCCCCAAATACCCTTACCCTGCACTTATTAACCCTAAAACACACACACTGTCGCCCAAAATACTCTTACACTACACTTATTAAACCTCAAACCCATCTCACAACATAACCTGTGATTTGACACCTAAACATTCACAACACAAACTACAGTCCATTTATACGCCACCGGTAAACCCAATATACCCTTATAAACTTGCATAATATATAATAAATAATATAAAGACACACACTTAAGTTATGCAAGTTTATACTGTAAAATCTTGGTCCGTCTTATTTATGCATGTTCAGACAGGTTGCCAAATTGTATAAAATTTAGAGCCAAATCCTTTCATGCAGTAGAGTCTGAGTCATTAGTGTCTTTCTGCAAAGTTCTATGTGTGTGTGTGAGGTGGTGATGCTCGAGGCTTTCAGAGGAAACACCGCAGCCTTTACTGCAGTTATTGCCACGGCGCTATGAGAAAATAAGCACTTTTGGCAGACGAGACGTCACGACGTCATTTGCGGTACAGTAATAACATGCTGCCATCAGAGGGAGAGAGGGATTGAGGGAGAGAGAGAGGGAGAGAGGGAGGGAGGAAGAGAGTTTGTGCTAGTGATCTCATGGGATTGGAATACAGTCAGAATGTCCTCAACACACAGTTAAAGTGTGCAGGTGGCCGGGAGAGAAAAAAGCCTGATGAGAGAGAAGGAGGGAGGACGTATGAAGGAAAGAATGAAATGGAAGAAAGATATAGAGTGTATCCTGAGTGAGAAAGGGATCAGTGAAAGATGGAGAGGAAGAAAGCATGAAATTCTGTCGGGAAGGAGATGGGGTTAAGAAGAACTGTGGACAGATGATTGAATGATGAACAGAAGGGGAACAATGGAAAAAATGCATAAGATGTGGAAATGCAGAAAATGTTTCAGTTGTGGATTAAGACTAAATCTGGTGATGGTTTATCACTGAAATGATTTTTGTTGATGGTTTAGGCTAAGGGTGCAAATCACAAGTTTCATCATGAAATCGACATTATATTAAATGAAAAAATATTCAATGTCTGACGATATCACAAAGTCAGTTACGATACGATTTCCATACGATTTCAATTCAATTTCGTAAACTGATTTAACACAAAAAAATGTAATACAATCTTCTCTGTGTTCAATAAAGTTACGTTAAAATATGTATGATGTCTGATCATTGTTTTCATTTTGCATTATTGCTATAGGCTTGATGATCATTGAATCAATGTATCGATCAATATATCGTTACACCCGTAGTTTCGTTTTAACCCCAGTCTGGGAAGTGTGCTGAGAGAGAGAGGTGATGTTATGACTGGCTGAAAGTGAAAGGCTCCAGGTGTTGCGTGGGGCGTGAACAGGTGATGAGTAAATGATATGAATGATGAAAGAGATGTTATCGTAAACATGCACAACGCACTTGTTTTGACAACAATGAGGTCATAAATATGGCATGTACTGTATGCAGCTACCTATTTGTAGCAAAACATTTTCCCTTTCCTGTCATTTTTCAATGTATATTTCTATTTTAAATAATTTTTCGTTCCTTGACAAGAATTGTACTTCACCCAAAATATTTTATAGCTGCAGACAACGTGATATTTCTGTGATGATTAGTTACATATATACACATTTGAAGACATGTGGCCATACATACTAATCTCCACTGAATATTAGATAGCTGACTGTATCATAAGGCAATAATATGGAGGATTAAATATTAAATATTTTTGAAAATACTGAGCAAATATGACCAGCTAAACATTTAGTCTGAGGATCAGAAACTCATAGGGATTTTAGACACAATCAACTGCAACTTATTGCATCACAGCACACTCTTGGCAGCTGCAAGTTGGAGTCGAAGGATGGAGTCCACCTTGGCCAAGACAGAAGCAAGTATTTGTGGCTATATTTATCAAAAATTATGAATTTATGAAAGGCAATATGGATAGAACGTACACATTTTAGCTTGCCGTTAACCTTTGGCAATGCTGACGCAAATCTGCAGCATGGTCATATTTCCACATCCATATTAGGTGTATGGCAAACCTGCGGTGGACTTCTAGAAAACTTGTAAGTTTGTCACCAAAAGTTCTGGCAAACTGTTATGGCAAATACATTTGCCACTAGAGGCAATTTGTCATTGTTGTCAGAACTTTGCTTAAAGTTTGCCACCAGTGGCTTACAATGGCAAACTTGTGGCAACATATTCTCCACTGTTACCACAAATTAACCACAGATTTGCTGCAAACATTTAGCTACTGTATGGGTAGCAGCAGACATTATTATGCCTGTATTTTTAGTGTGACAATATGTAATGAGTCATGTTAAATTGTACCATATATTTTGCACATCAAAGTACCTCATAAGCATGAAAGTTCCACAGTTCATTTCTAGTTTGTTTGTACCTTCATGTGGGCAGATAGAAGCTACTGATGGATTTGCCGATGAGCAAAATAAGGTAAAACGCTAATGCTGGAAGCCATTTTTAGAACATGTGGAGACTTGTGACTGCTTCCTGTTTTCAAGTAGTCAAAAAACAGCAAAACATGTCTGCAAGCACAAACACTAATGACTCACTGAGCTGCTGACATGCTATTATAACTTGATTTAGCACAAAATGTCAACTAGAAAAGTTAAAAACTTACCCAAATGACAAGGAAGCTATCGAGCTAAGCTAATGACTGACAGGAGAACATGTTGAGCTAATGATGCCATTACGCGTCGAGATAAGCTTGTATAAAAACTAACTATATGTAATTATGCAACCCAGCTTTAACACCTGTGTGTTTAATTTTTGTATTGTAGTAAAAAAATACCATTTTTTTGTTTGTCTACAAGATAAAGCACATTTTTGTTCCTGTGGTTTTGTTGTAATTTCACAGAATTTATGCTTAACCTAGAAATGTACCGTGGTAATAATGGTTCTTTTTTGTAAGTATCACATTTTAGAAGAAAGATGGCAGAATTATCTTTACACGGATGTTTTAGAGCCGGTGTTTGAGATTTGTGGCCATTAATAACCAAAAGCAGGCTAAGAAACTAATAGTTTTGGAGTCTGCATTTTAGTCAGTACTCTTCTTAAATATTTACGTCATATTTACGGCAAAATGGGCTCTAAAAGTATTTTACATGGGTGTTTAAGAGCCTTTAAGTTTTTTTTTGAGATTTGTGACCATAAATCTCAGAAACAGTCTCTAAAACTAATAGTGTAGTAATTATCTACTGTCAAAAGTACTGTCAAACATTTAAGTGAGTACTCTTCTCAAAAACAGACTCTACAACAATTTTTACATGGGTGATTTAGAGCCTGTTTTGGAGATTTGTGACCATAAAAGTTTACTTAAAGTTTACTGACAAGAGTAATGTCAGATATTTAAGTCAATACTCTTTTCAAAAAACGGTTCTTAAAGGTTTTTTTAAAAACATGTTTTAGAGCCTGTTTTTGAGAATAGGGTTTAAAAATAATAGTGTACTGTCAAGAGTACTTTCAAAGATTTAAGTCAGTACTCTTAACGAAAACAGGCTCTACAAGTATTTTACATGGATGTTTTTGAGATTTATGGCAGAATAAGTTTTGGCATTTGATAACAATCAAGTGAGCCTTTAACGTGTATTCACAAGTCTAATCAGGGCAGATTAAACAAAACCATGTTTAGAACCGCCATGTAAAAACATCATAAACAAGCTTTGGAAATAAAAACAGACTTAACCCTACGTCGCTGCTAAAAATCTTCACTCAGCATTACTTTTTGTTTTTTTCTTTCTTTCTTTTTTATTGGCCCCTAGTCATGTAATGTTCTATAATTTCATTAGCTGAGTGATTTCAACCTCAGTGGCCCGACTGTGTGAGAGAAAATGGCATTAAAGAGTGCCAGAAAAAGCTGCTTTTAATTCTAGCTCTATTCCCGTCTCTCAGACTCGGAGTAATTAGTGCACTAGCGGCACTGGAATGCCAAGTATGTCCATTATGTGCCCAGGGGATTTTATTTTTCTTTCTTTCTTCTCTCCCTCCCTCAATGTGGTTAGGTCTGCCAGGCTGACTCTCGGAACCATCACATCGGCTAAAACGTAAAACATCAAGAAACCCCAGAGACTCGGTAACATCACAGAATTCCTTTAATCGTCTGTAATCGGCTATAATGCACACCGTTTAGTGAATTAAAATCAAATCACAGTTGTGCCGCCCCAAAATTCACAGTCAAAATGGAGACAGAAAAAAAATTCTCAATTTCCTTCACACACACACACACACACACACTCCAAAGATTTCAGAACAGGATCAGTTCCTTTCTCACATTCTGAGATGTGCGAAAATATGGACCAATGTCTTCCTCTCTCTCTCACTCACACAGACAGGCAAAGCGGTGTGTCTTCCCCCCTCTCTCTCTCACACACACACACACACAGTTCTACAGTTTAAATATGTGCACTGGGCTGTTTTCGTGTTCTGCTGCACAGGTCAGCTACATTATAACAGCAGCAGCAGTGGTGAGGGAGGGAGATTACTGACGGTGGAAGTTTACTAAAGCATCGATCGCCTCAGTAAAGACGAGCTTCGCGGTTAAAATGGCTTTAAAAGTTTCCAAGAGAGCCACAGTAATATGAACTAGCTAGTTGTCTCGCTTGAGGAATCCATTTTAGATATTTTACTGAGATGAGCTGATGGGGGTCTGTAATTAAAACTCGTTTTTAGTGAACTGATTTATAATGGTATGCTGTAGACCGAGACAGACAGACAGGCAAAGCGGTGTGCAAGAGGAATGGCGCCCTCATGTGGACAAAAGCGGGTGACGCAGTTCGACTCTGAATGTGCAGTTTTGCCAGTTTTTTACCTTTCACACACACATTCAACCCACACACACACGTTTTACCTCTCCGCCCCACACACACACACACACAGAGCTAAATAAAGCAGTACAGGGACAGTCCTGCATAGTTCAGTCTAGAAAAGTTGTAAAGCTAATAATACAGAAAGACCTCTGTACTTTGTGGCAAAGGGGGTTTGATGGCAAATGTACATGAAGCTATAAAATTTGAGCTCTCTATCTCTTATACACACTAACAGACACACAGCATACAGAGGGACGCATGGAAGCCGTTTTCCTCCATGTAAATAAGAAAGATATAATACTAAGAAAATCTCTTTATTATGACACATTATTACACATTAACTTCTCATAATTTCAAGAAACTCATTATTACAACTTAGTTCATAATAATAATAATAATAATACGTTTCTTGTTACGTGACGTAATATCTCAATTAAAACTCAATATTTCAGCTTAATGTCTCAATTATCACTTCTCATAATAACAGACTTAACAAATTATCTGATAAAAGGGAGACTGTAAGGCATAATTATAAGAAAGTCATTACGAGAAATTAATTTGTAATAATCAGAAAGCGTCTTCTTATATGAAGCTAAACTGTAATTATGAACGTTTCTTGTTATTATGAGACACTCGTTGATAATAACAAGAAAGTTTTCCATTATAACAAGATGTTAAGATGTTATAGCGAGAAAGTTTCTTGTTATTATTATACACTTTTGGTTACATGGTGGAAACAGGCTTGTTCTCTCTCATTCATACACTCACTCACTCACTCACTCACTCATGGCGTACAATGGGATGCGATGGTCTGTCATTCAAGCAGAAAAAAGTGGGGATGCGACTAAGATGAGCTGTAAACTGAGTTTAGGATTGGAAAAAGGAGGCGGGGTTGCGGCTGTGAGTGACAGGCTCATGGTCCAATAAGCTTGCTGACAAAAGAGTCTAGCTGATCTTCGTCTTTGATGCCTACGAACTGGTCGATGACGTCTCCGCCTCGCATTGCGATCACCGTGGGAACTGCTGAAACCTGCAACAAAAAGAATAAATCAAGTGCTTATAAAAGAGGCAGCCAGCAGTCAATCTGGTTACTGATGTTTGCTTGCACATCTATAAAGTCTGCACTTCGGTCTAAACGCCTCGATACAGTCTTTATGTGCATATGCAGCTCTCTTTCCTTGCTGTATGATGTGACCTGCTGTGTTCTGCTCTGTGCTGTTGTCCTGTACATCTTGGTTGGAACGGAACCAACCACCACACTGGAAATGGATTGCTCTAAGATGTGGGAAAGTGATTAAAAGTGTTTGTTGTGTGTGTGCGCTTAGAGGATGTTGTTCTTACCCCATATTCAATAGCAAGGTCTGTGTGTTCATCAATGTCTACTTTAGCCATGGCAACGCGACCCTTCTGCTTAGCAATGGCCTTCTCCAGCCTTGGCCCCAGGATCTTACATGGGCCACACCACCTACACACACAGGAAGGGACATGGGGGAGGGGGAGGGAGAGAGAGAGGGAGCGAGGGAGGGAGGGAGGGAAGGAGGGAGGGAGGGAGGGAGACAGAAGGAAGCGGGAGGGAGAGTGATAGAGGGAGGAAGGGAGAGATGGAGTGACAGAGATGTAGAGAGAGAGGCAGAGAGAGAAAGAGGGAGGGAGCGATGGAGGGAGGGAGATGGAAGGAGGGAGGCAGAGGGAGATAGAGGGAGGGAGGGATGGAAGAAGGGAGGGAGGGAAGGAGGCAGAGGGAGAGAGGGAGATAGAGGGAGGGATGAGGGGAGAGATAGGGAGAGAAGGAGAGAGATAAGGAGGTAGGGAAGGACAGAGAGTAATTAGAGGTTTAAAGGGAGGGGAAGAGAGAAAGAGAGAATATTACAGGAAATAATCTATTTAAAGTACACCAAAACCAGGTCATGTCCATTTTAATAAAACTCAGACACACATTCCACAATTTCAATTTGAAAACACAGACAGACACACACCCCACAAGTGTCCACTTCATGTTAGAGAGGGAAAGCTGCATAAGGGACAGCTTGTTTTCCAGGAACCACACAGCTTTACTGCGTAAACAAAGCCTCCTGCCTCGGGCCAGACACGACCGCCCGTCTCACTGCAGGGCCAAAGCACAGCTTGTCGTGCATATCTGAGACACGTTTCATTACAGCAAACTCAGAAGTTGACTAAAACGCATTTCTATAAGTCCATTTTTCATGTGAAGTTCTGGGTAAAACTAGGACTTAATACTTTCCCAGTATGTTCATGTACCACCCTTTTAAACCAAGACTATTGAGTGTGTTGTCAAGTGACTCCAGTCTGCCACTACACTGATGTGTTTCCTTCATTTATTTATTTTAAAGTCACAAAGCATCACAAACACATTTTCATATCTAATTGATATGGCTAATTTCCATAGCTAATCAACAAAATTACTTTGGCCTACAGGACTGAGGGGTTGAAGTCTGATCTGAAATCACTAGACAGAAAGCAGGTCAAATTAAGAGTCTGGCCCAGTTTGTCTTTAATCCACACATCAGATCAGCCTCCAGCAACGGGCTATAACTGGACCTAAAGGGATCAGGGGAAATAGAGGGATGGAGGGAGGGAGGAAGGGGGAAAGACAGACGGACAGAGACAAAGAGAAACAGAGAGAGAGAGAGAGCGCAAGACAAAGACAGTGAAAGAGCACAAAAGAGTGAGTGAGTGAGAGAGCGAGCGAGCGAGCGAGAGAGAGAGAGAGAGAGAGAGAGAGAGAGAGAGAGAGAGAGGGTGAAAGAGAGAGAGAGAGTGTGAGGCAAAGAGAGAGAGAGTGTGAGGCAAAGAGAGAGAAAGTGAGAGACAAAGAGAGTGAAAGCGAGAGACAAAGAGAGAGAGAAAGACAGAGACAGAGAGGGGGAGCAAGACAGAGAGAGAGTGAGAGAGAGAGCATATGAGACAGAGAGAGACAGTGTGAGACAGAAAGAGAGCGTGAAAAAGACAGGCGCCGAAAAAGAGGGAGAGAGAGAGAGCGAGAGAGAGAGAACATGACAGATAAAGAGAGAAAGGCAGAGAGACAGTACATACTGTGCATGGAAGTCCACCAACACGGGCAGCTCGCTGTTGATCACGCGCTCAGTGAAGTCGTCGTGGTCCTGCACGTTGAAGGAGACGCTTCTATGGGAGGAGAGAACGAGCGAGGAGGAGGAGGAGAGTAAAGGCTTCTGTTTCAAACCAGTTTTCTGGGAGGACGAGCGTAAAGAAGAAAGAGAGGAGAAGGAGGCAGTGACCGGGAGGTGGCGGAAGTCTTTCTTAGAGACGGTCCAAATTCTGCGAGCGAGCAGCCGAGAAGCCATCTTGGAAGGGGGAAAAGATTGTTTGTTAAAACACAATCATAACAGTCCAGTCCGGGTCATGGAGGCATGATACACGGTTTCAGCATGAACAACTAACAAATCTATCAACATTCTAAGCCGTTACTGTATGTGCATTTTGGACATTTGGGCTGGGTTCTTGAACAAGGCCTAATCTTGGACTAAATTGCAGTGAGATTTACAATTGAAACTCCAAGTTAGATTCTTCTAGATTCTGTTGACAGAATTACAGTAATTAAAGAATAGTATGTATGTTTTTATTACACGCATCTCCATGCTATTCATTCATACTCCCACTGAGTAATATTTAAACACCACAAGAACAAATCTATTTGCATCAAGTCAATTGTAACAAAACTGTCAACTATTATGAATAAATCTTTCCAATTTAGATCTCTATGATAATTATAATTCAAATGTTTCAGTTCTGTTAATAGCTGTTGGAAGACACCAGCATTATAACTATAAAATCGACGAACTGGAGTGAAACAGCACGTCTTCAAATCAGCACATTTGACAAAACTTTATCTTTTCGTTGCGAAATTCGTTAAACAAAGTCTACCACAGTTTGTCTGTGCAATATTCACTGTAAATATTTTTTTTCTTTCTTTAAGCTTGGACATGTTTATAGTTCTATGACCTCCACATTGTTATAACTTTGGGTTTTTTTTTTTAACCCTCAGGAGTGAACCAAGCTCACATGTCACTTCTACTTGTATGATTATGTATGGCAACACAAAGATTTGCCTCCTGCATTGTTTTGGTTAAAGTGTTCCCCATTCTAACCACATGACACTCGAGACAGGTCTAAGTTCAGCAATACTTAGACCACTTTAGGTAAGAACTTGGCCTTTCAAATGCTGTTTGTGTTGTTTTGCGCCGATAACCTCCGTGTGACTTTGTCACTTTCTCCCCGTCACGTCGTCACGCTGGATTTCTGCTTTAACTCATTACACCAAACCGCTAAAATCCTCCCTCCCAAACTCGTCGAGTCATAACCTAGTGAAACATGAATTTATTAACGTTAGGGTGAGAATTAAAGGTTGCAGTTTACCGTATATTTGCGCTCCTTGTTAATGAATCGTCTGGTCACTCGGACCGCTGAACGTGACGGACTTCCGCTCGTGCGTGGGCGCTGCGGAAGTGCATCATTTTGCGCGCTCACGAGCGCCCTCGCGCGGTTGCGTGGTGAACTTTTCCCGCGTTTACGACTCGTCAAAAAATAGCGAAAAATAGATAGAAATTAGCTTCTTTATACGCTTTATTGTAATAGTTAAAAAGAAAAATCATTCCTTAATAAAATCAATAATTTAAAAATACAAAAGCCCTCAAAACAACAAATAAATCTATGACCAAGGTTTGGTTATATTTACATAATCAAATTAAGAAATAATTTTTTAAAACCCAATAAAAATAATAAAACTTTGGGTTAAAAGTGTATTGTAACGCGTGTTACTTTAACACTTTATTTCATTAGTTTCTAAATAGATACTTAAATAATTCCTTTCTGTATAAAATGAATAAAAAATAAAAACAAATAATAATACAAATCATTTGCAGCCTTTATAAATTAGTATGATTACAAATAAGCCTTCTTTTATAACAATAAATGAGCAGCACCTTTTATACTAAGATCTATAGTTACATGAAATGTATTTTGATTGAAAACACAGGTATTGACTTACATACTAAAATACAAATGTTTTTCGTGTAATTTATATTTTATTTTTAACCTTGCTGTGAAACATTTCCAGAAGCGTGTTAACCAAGAGAATCAGATGCTTAAAATATGCAAATGAAGTACACCAAATAATGACATAAATGAGCCTCTCTACTATGTGGCCTATTTGAATAACGAAGAGCTTATTATCAAGCTGTAAGGTCAAGAGTCTGTTTTCTGCACTCATCATATTTTTGGCATGTTTTGTTCATATTTTTAGCTTGATAAGCTTTGTTGTTATAAAATAACAAATACTGAGGTGTTTTCTGCAATCCACTGCCTTGCCCTCTTTATCCTTTAATTCATGTTTTACATTATTAAAGGTGAATGACAGTAAATTTTGCTGCCCATTTTGTCTGACTGTCCTTTTGTATAATTGATAGAGGTAGAAAGCATGAAAGGAGAAACAGGAGTTGGCCACCTTTCATGTGAGACAGAGGGCAAGCATGAAAAGAGAGAGAGAGTGATTTGTGTGATCAACAGATTTAAGGTAGCGTGGATGGAGAGAGAGAAAAATAGAAAGGGGGAGAATATGATGGGTGGGGAGATAAGAGAGGATAAGAGAGCGAGTGAGTGAGAGAGAGAAAAAGAGAGAGACGGATGGAGTGTTTTTGAGAGACAGAGTGAGGGACAGAAGTGGAGGATTCAGAGGTGGCCCTGGACGACTCCATGGTAACCAGATAGAGGAGCAGCCGTGTCTACCGAGAGCATCACAGCCTGTGAGTTCCAGTTTCTGTTTATAATCATGTCTTCTTTATCAGTTTTCATGTCATCCCTTATTTTTTCTTTATTTGCTTGTCTATTTGCTGTAAAATATCATCTGCATCAAGTAGTGAATTTTTAAATTTGTTAATATATCTATTTTGCTAAAGTCACTTTTTTGCTGTACTTGTTGCACGTTTTGTGGCTTTCATATTCTTTTTCTTTTTTGATATTGTAATTACACGTCTCTCATACCTTTAAAACTGTTTGTCTAATTTGTCTAATTTGTCTAACATAGCTTATGGATCTAGGAACAATTGTGGACTACAAAGCACTGTTGTAAGTCGCTCTGGATAAGAGCGTCTGCTAAATACTGTAAATGTAAATGTAAAATGTAAATGGAGAATTGTCAATAATACTGAGAAAGACAATCAGCCAGCTGCCCAATGAAAATGATTTGTGATGTTCTGATTTGGTCAAGGGTTTAAAACACATCTTAACTTTTCTGAAA
The DNA here is from genome assembly GCA_032718565.1 of Distichodus sexfasciatus. Classification (NCBI taxonomy): domain Eukaryota; kingdom Metazoa; phylum Chordata; class Actinopteri; order Characiformes; family Distichodontidae; genus Distichodus; species Distichodus sexfasciatus. The sequence continues at coordinate 91,182 of JAVGVS010000195.1, read as the reverse complement.
AGTGAACCAGAACCAAAAACCTTCTCAAAGGGTTCCAAAATCCAGTAAAATCTTTATTTATGAACCTAAAAGTTGCTGATTTTAGTTAGTCCAAACGAATAATTTTGAAATGTGAAACCCAACATAGCTCTCTCTAAACCACAAAAACATCACTTAGCAGGAGAAGAAATTTTGAGAAGAAATATCACTTTACCTTTTTTAATTATATTATTACACCCATTTCCAGACATTTATATTTATTATAAGAAATCTTGTAAATTGTATTGCTGTATAGGCAGGCCATTTTTGTTGAACCCTGTTCCTTTTAACAAAATCAATGTCACCACCACACTTTTGCTACAGTACCTTGCAAAACCCCACAATAAATAGAAATTGTCTAGGGGTGGGAACTGATAAGATTTTACCAATATCAATGCCATTGCCAAGCAGGGGGAATTCCAGTGTTTTTCAAAAACTGTGCATGCTGCTTGCAGTTGCAAGGTGATAGTGTGCCAATCCAGGATATTTAACGTGAACGTTACCATTGTCAACAGAGGTCACGGTGGAGCTCGTTTAACCAGCAGTCTATTCATATACAGTATATAATTTCACTTGCTTTCTCTTTTTCTTAAAATCTTTCTTTCGTCTACCTCCTCTCGCCGTATACCATCTTGGCCACTGCAAGACGGTCACTCCCTGTGCCATGAGTCAGCCTAAACCACCATTCCCACTGGATCTTGGTTGTGAATACAACGATGCTCACTGGAACATTGCGACTGGCATGGAGAGGGAAGGCAACACCCTGGAGGGAAGTCCTGACAAGTGGGTAGTTTCTGGCCACCTCCGTCCTCCCCCTCTCTTCCGCTCCATTGGACTCACAGGCTTACACGCCAACCTTCCGGCTCACCGTCGCTTAAGGTCAGTTTTACACAGGATGCGGGCAGTGCTACCTGCTAACGCTAGTGTTGACAGTTCGTGGCCTCAGGCGCCTGCCTCAAATTTTAACATTCTCACAGTTGGAGCTCTGAAAGGTAGAGAGCATACCTTAAGCAAGGATTTGGACACCAGGTGTAACAACATGCTGCCAGAAATTGCACCAGCCAAACTGAGTCCATCACGGACCCGTCAAGAGTTTCAGGCAGATAAAGGTGTACATTCCTCTTTAAAACCAGACGACAGCGTTAAATCTTTGGACAAGCAACAACATACTTGGCTCAATTCTCCATCAAAGGCCCATATAACATGTAGAAAGGCCATTGTGTCTCCCCTCACACAGGGCGACGTATGCCCACCTGGAACAGTAGCAACTTCTGGACGACTAATTGGGAAAAGGCATAAGCGGTGGAGAAGGAAACTTGAAGATTCAAGAGCCTTGAACCAGACAGAGCCAACTTTGCCTTCTGAACAGGGTGGGGAAGACAACCTCTGCCAATGGTTTCACAACTTGGGGGTGTCGGATGAGAAAAATGACACCCATCCCTTGTCCAACAGGTCTCCAAAGCAGGGAGGAGGGTTTAGCAGAAAGAGGCATGGAATTGAAACAGAATCTGGCGGAACTCTTACAAGTCATGTGAGACAAGACCGACGTCCCCACTTCCTGCCACCCATCATGCAGTCGGACTGCCTGCTACACGTGCCGCTGGTGCTTCCAGAGAACTCTCCGCCTCCATCACCAACCTGTTTATCCAATACTCCATTTTTTCCCCTCCATGTGCCGTCCTTGCCTCTCCACCTTCCACAAGTGCATAAAGACAACTCTCTTAGGGAGTATAAACTGAAATTCACCTGAATGCCATGTCCAGTAAGAAATGGTCATCCTTACAAAACCAAAATGCTTGGTTTGCGGCAAACTTGTGGGACATTTGTGGTGAACAGTTAGCCAAAATATGTTGCCACAAGTTTGCCATTGTCAGCCCTTGGTGGAAAACATTCGGCAATGTTCTGGCAACAATGACAATTGCCACTAGTGGTAAATGTATTTGCTAGTATTTTGCAAAAACAAATTTGCCAGTAATGACAAACTTGTAGTGAACATTTAATGATGAATGTACCACCCTTACAAATTGTAGGCTTCTGGCAAACAGTTGCTGTTAACCTTTGGCAATGTTGCATCAAAGTCAAGTGGTGGATTTGTGGCAAACTTGTAAATTTGTCACCAAAAGCACACTACAAGTTTGCCACTAGTGGCTGACAATGGAAAACTTGTGGCTCCACTGTTTGCCACAAATTAGCCACAAATTTGCCACAGACATTTTGATTTAGTAAGTTTAAGCTTTCCACAAAGTTTGTTAGAAGTCCACCGCAAGTTTGCCACAAACCTAATTTGCGTTGATAATATGACCTTGGGGGATGATCATTAGGAAGTCATATCTGAAAGGGTGGTGGTGGATTTTAGCAGACCATCAGGGTTCAATCACTACCGTTTTGGAAAGATTCTCAGGAATCTTTAAGGAGCGCTGAGAGTCTGTGACATCTTTATGACAGAGTGTCTCATAGCTTTTATCAGTCATGAATTGTCAACTTGATGTTTGATTGGATAGTTATGATATCCATCTTAAGATGGTTACTATTAAAACATTTTTAATTGACCAGTTTAAGACCATATGACACACTAAGATCCTTCTGACCCTCACCTACAAACATAATTTCTGCACAGAAAATATTAACTTTGTGCCAGGCACATGAAGGTAGCATTGTTGTAATGTGAATGTCAGTGTTTTATGTAGTTTTGCTGTGGGTTATGAAGCATAAAAACATCTGTACAACACAATGTATATTTTTGGTTTATTGGGACTACTTGTTACAGCAACCATCTTATTGATAGTTTCTTCTTCTCACGTAGTTGGCCCTTAACTGCAGTTCATGGCTTAAAATGTTCAGCTCATTGAGAAGTTGAGTATTACTTTTGTTCTGGACAGCATTAATAATCATGTTTCCTTCCTTTAGGTCAGTTGAGGTCAGAAGTGTGGTCAGATTTTCCCCATGGACTTAAATGGCAGAAAGTCTCTCACTCTTCGACATCATCCTGACCTTTTTATCCTGACCACTCAAACTTCTTCTTTACTCAATTTCTCGTTTCCCCCATTTCATCAATGGGGAAATGTTAAACTGCTGCTTTTTGGAGAAATTTATAAAACTGCTGCCTTTATTTTTCTTCTTTACCTTTCTTAATTACACAGTTTTGTGCACCTAACTCCTTTGTCAGTTTTTCAGCCACCCTATTTTACCTCATTTTACTTTTACTTTTTCCCCTTTTTACCTGTTTACTCCTATCTATTGCTTGTCAGCACACAGCAATCATGCAGTTTTCCACAAATTGTCCATCTAACTGTTTACTCTACTTGTAACCAGTATGCGAGTTGAGGGGGGATGGCATCCCCCCTGAAATAAAAACAGTCAAAATCATCCCCCTTCTAAAACGAACATCCATTATCAATGAATGCGGAAATTACTACTGTTTTAATCGTCCGATAAATGATAAAATCCACCATCCCTCCTGATTTGTTTTTACAACTCGACTACTGTTTGTAACTGCCTAGAGATTACCAAAAGAGGGAGCTCTGTCATCCTCTCTCATTCTCTATCCTGTCTCACACATAGGCCTACGTCCACACAAGCCGGTCAGTGCATGAACTCAGTCGAGCTCTGTCTGCAGTGTGTGTGGAGTATCCAGAAACGGCACAACATGCACCACTGTGCTCGGAGGAAGTTCCTTGTGGTGACTGGGTTATGTTTGTGTGTCTGTGTGTGTGTGTGTGTCTGTGTGTGTTCGTGCGTCACTCCTTTTCACCCGCCGAACAAAAATGTAGCGGAAATAGTAGGGATTTCTAGGATGTTTGCGGGGTCCCAGTGGAAAGAGGGGAGTGGCGGGAACAAGGCATCTCTGTGTGCCACACCTTGTTCTGGCCAGGATGGGGTGTGGGGTGGAATTAGGGGAGTGGAGTGGGGGTTTAGAGGAGTGTCACAAGGCTTGATTTTTCAAAATTATCTTTCATACTTTTTTAATATTGACAAAATACTTTAAAAATGCATATAAATCCATTACGCTCCTAAACCACGTGACCTGATGACATCAAACCAATTATACAAAATAGAGACTATTGTCCTACATATATCACAAGGCTTTACTTTTCAAAGATATCATTTGTACTTTTTTAAATATTACAATTACATATGTCACAGCTATTAAAATTGTGTTAAAATGTGAAAATGTGCAAAAGGAATAAAAGTAATTTTAATAACTGTGACATATGTAGGACAATAGTCTCTATGTATATGCACTGATTTATATGCATTTTTATAGTTTTTTCAATATTTTAAAAAGTACAAATGATATCTTTTCTTCAGCAAAAAAGTATAAAAACTTTTTTTTTCACTTTTTTTTGTTTTGTGTTTATCTGTTTTATTTGATTTATTTATTTTCTGTTATTCTCTTTGTCTGTACTCATTTTGATGTTTACCATTTTTGATGTTTACTTTTACATTGTCTTTTTTATTAATAATAATTTATAATTAAAAAAGCTACAATCAAGCTCTAAGGGCAATAGGTTTAGTAAAGAGCTTACGAAATAGAGTAGAGTAATGAACTAGATGATCCAGACCCACACGTTTCAGAAGGTGGCGCTAATGCACACCATTCGCCAGCCGCCAGAAGAAGAAGAAGAAGAAGAGGAGGAAGAAGAAAGGTCAGCTACTTCCTGTTGCCAACTCCAAGAGCGCGTGAAGATCCCTCTCGGCAACACTGCTGCATCGTTTCAAGACGGACGTGAGGAGGGGACTCGAGCGCAAAGAGCACGTCCATGTTGATGGTACACACACACACACACACACAGTTCTATAGTTTAAATATGTGCACTGGGCTGTTTTCGTGTTCTGCTGCACAGGTCAGCTACATTATAACAGCAGCAGTGGTGAGGGAGGGAGATTACTGACGGTGGAAGTTTACTGAAGCATCGATCGCCTCAGTAAAGACGAGCTTCGCGGTTAAAATGGCTTTAAAAGTTTCCAAGAGAGCCACTGTAATATGAATTAGCTAGTTGTCTCGCCTGGGGAATCCGTTTTAGATGTTTTACAGAGATGAGCTCATATGGGTCTGCAATTAAAACTCTTTTAGTGAGGTTGCCTTAATTGCGGTAAACGTTTTACAATAGGAGTGAAATGAATTGGTGTATTGACTGAAGTGTTACATGAGGGTGTGAACTGATGATAAAAATGTTACCTTGTGATTCTAAGTGTGTATCTTTATATGCTGAATTACATACACACTGTTGTTTTTCCTCAACATTTCCTCTGATGTGTTCATGTAACTTATTCTATAAAGTGATCAACTATATTAAAAGTTGGGTTTTTTTCAGCAACTAGCACATTTCAGCACATTAACTATATTATGAAATGTTTGAGCATTGGGGCAATGTTATTTTTGCATATTTTTTGTTAGTAGTTCAGGTTCGTGAGTTGGTATTGCGGTCAGAAGGTTGCAAGTTATAATCCTAGATCAGTAAAAGTACGACTGAGGGACCCTTGTGCAAGATACTGTCCCCAAGCAACTGCTTCCCGCTGCTGCCTATGTCAGTGTACTCTTGCTCACTGGTATATATGCAGAGGTCACATTCCGTGGTGGTGCACTGTACTGCTGTACAGTTGTGTGTTTACAATGACTAATAGTCGCTCACTTTAAATTATTAACTTAATGTGTCCCATGAAAAGGCACTGTAAAACCACAAAATTATTTTCCATTGACTGTTCACATAAGTAATGCTAGAATAGTTGTGTTGTACCTGTAGCAATGTTTAACTTGCATTGTTTTATATTTTTCTTGTTTTCCAGAAATCATCAATGTGCAGTTACTTGTCTTTTACTGCACCTTATTGTGCATTTTGAAAACAGAAGAAAACTCAGTTCTGAAATACTTGACAGAAAGGTATGAGCAAGAAGAGAGATGACCACTGCTTGCGATGTGGGGAAGAATTCAAGTGTCACAGTGAGCTCCAGATGCATCAGTGTATTCAAACAAAAGAGAAACCACGTCAGTGCTCAGAGTGTGGGAAGAGTTTTAATCGACAGAGTAGTCTCACAAAACACCAGCGCATTCACACAGGAGTGAAGCCATATTCCTGTTCCGAATGTGGGAAGAGTTTTAATCGACAGGGTCATCTTAAAATACACCAGCGCATTCACACAGGAGAGAAGCCGTATTCCTGTTCAGAGTGTGGGAAGTGTTTTAATGAACAGAGCAGTGTGAAAAGGCACCAGCGCATTCACACAGGAGAGAAGCCGTATTTCTGTTCAGAGTGTGGAAAGAGTTTTAAACAACAGAACGGTCTGAAAATACACCAGCGCATTCACACAGGAGAAAAACCATATTCCTGCTCAGAGTGTGGGATGTGTTTTAATCAACCGAGCCATCTCAAAATACACCAGCGCATCCACACAGGAGAAAAACCATATTCCTGTTCTGAGTGTGGGAAGAGTTTTAATCTACAGGGCAGTCTGAAAATACACCAGCACATTCACACAGGAGAGAAGCCATATTCCTGTTCAGAGTGTGGGAAGTGTTTTATTCTACAGAGCATTCTGAAAATACACCAGCGCATTCACACAGGAGAGAAGCCGTATTACTGCTCAGAGTGTAGGAAGTGTTTTAATCATTATAGTCATCTCAAAAAACACCAGCGCATTCACACAAGAGGGGAACAGCATCAATGAACTGAGACTACAAAAAAACTTTTGCAAGCATTAAGTTCAATAACACTCTGTAAAAGGTGTAATAATATGGTGTATCGTTTATAAAATACTTTTTACCATTTGTTTTCCAAAAGAGTCTAAGTGCACCACACTGCTGAAAGTGGAATATGTTTCTAGTTTTGGTAAATGGGACATTCTGATTTGCAAATTGTGTCCTAACCATATGACCAGTATTTAAGATTTTGGGATAGAGTTTTGGTGGTTGGCAGACAGAATTTTGTCTTGCCAAATAGCTCTAGTTACACTGAGCAGAGGTTTAGAGCTAAAGTAGTAGAGCAAGTGGGAATGTTCATTCATAATACAGTGGGACAGCAAGTGTTAGTAGATTATAATGACAAATGCTGGATTGTTACTGAGGAGGAAATTTCATGGCCAGTGAAACCCTCGTCTTTGTAAATGCAAATGATATCCTTAAATACAGAGGATTAAGATGTCCTCCAACAGCTCCCCAGTGTTGTGCACTTAGTGTTGAGAAGGTTACTTTTAAAATGTATTCCGCTACAGAACACATGCCCTAAAATGTAACGTATCCCGGTAGATGGGACCCAATGAGAGAGTAACTTATTCTGAATACTCTGGATTACTTACACATTGTCTTGTCTATAAAAACTGTATGAATGTGGAAATCACACCCTGCACGGTCATCCTTTACCCTCTTTCTTTTTTAAAGTGAAGTGCTGTCTACCTTTCCAAGACAGAAATGTGTTTTTGCCATTCCTCTGTCGTGATTCAGCTCTGACTCCTCCATTGTGTGACTGTGACAACTTACTTAAATGGACGTTTGTTTACATTAGAAGCTTTGGCTGCGTGTTCTGAAGCCTCCGGTAATGAATTGAATTGCCGAAATGTATTAGAGAGAAGATAAACATGTAAAACTGAAAAATACTGTGATGTAATCCATTATTTTAAGAATATAACTGTATTACAAGTATCATCTCTTTAAACTGTAATGGCGTACAATTATTTGTAATCTCAATACGTAACGTTGGCACACTATGTATTCCGTTACTTCCCAACACTGTGCGCCCAGCAAGAAAGTGTTTCTCCACGTCGGCTGTAAACTATTCTAGGCCTACTCTCATCATCACACGCTTCCCTTAAAGAGGCGGGATAGGGATCTAAATTCTTAGACATATTTGAACATTTAATTTTTTACTTTTACTGGGAACTAGGTACCTTAATAAGGCTGTAACTGAATTATTAACTGAGTTACTTTTTTTGGAGAAGTTACGAGTGACTATAACTAATAACTTTTAAAGGTAACACTAAATTAAATTAAACACACGCAGACATACAAATTTTAAACACAAATTAGTAAAAGAAATACATTTTTAAAAAATGATAAAACCGAAGAAAGTATGTTACTACCGGAATTCAAATAATGGCTTAAATATGTTGGTAGCGATAGCACGATGACGTCATTGGTATGCAAATTAACATGTCGTCATCTACTGACATCTAGCAACTTTATGGGCAAAATTCAGCTACAGTCATGTTTTAGAAGTCAGTTTTATTTTCTCGGGGCAACAGGTTTAGTAAAGAGAATATGAAATAGAGTAATGAACTTGATAATCCAGACCCACACTCCGTGTCAGAAGGTGGCGGTAAGGCACACCATTCGTTGCCAACCGCCAAAAAAAGAAGAAGAAGGAGCAAGAGACTCCAAAGCTGCGACCGAAATCGCATACTTCCCTGCTGTATAGTATGCGAAAAACAGTATGCGAGGCGAGTAGTATGTCCGAATTCACAAGAGCTGGCCGTGTGCAGCTACTTCCTGTTATCAACTCCAAGAGCGCCGGAAGACCCCTCTCGGCAACACTGCTGCATCGTGTCCAGACGAAAGTGGAGTGTGGACTCGAGCACAGAGAGCACGTCCATGTCGATGGTATGTACACACACTGTTCTATAGTTTAAACATGTGCACTGGGCTGATTTCGTGTTCTACCGCACAGGTCAGCTACATTATGACACAGCAGCAGTGGTGAGGGAGGGAGATTACCTTCTTGATTAAAACTAAAAATTTGAATGTACAAAGCTCTCGAAATGGCTTTAAATTTCTCACAACTGACACAAAACGAATAAACTTAATTTAAAGTTCAAGAGCATAAATGCTCCACACATTGGCCTACATTATTACCATATTGCTCACCTGTAGGAGATGCTCGTCTTGAACACCTTTCCTACTTCTTCTGACATCCTACAGTTTCTTCAGTCAGTCCTGCCGGTTCAGCAGAGGACAAGGCATAATTAATCGGTCGCGAGTGGCGTTTGACAGGCCCAACTCCTCGATGCGGGATAAACAGATTTTTTTCGCCGTGAGAACCTGGAGATTTGGCGTGAGAGCGTGTGAAGGTAGTCAAAAGAATGTGTCTCACGGCCATTGAGTGAGAGTTGGGAGCCCTGCTGTGGTGTGTTTACGGTGACAAATAATCACTCATTTAAAAATAATTGATGTGTGTCCCATGAAAAGGCACTGTAAAATCTTTAAATTATTTTTGTTCACATAAGTATATGCTAGAATAGTTGTGTTGTGCCTGTAGCAATGTTTCATTTGCATTGATTTATATTTTTCTTCTGTTCTCCAGAAATCATCAACGTAAGATTACTTGTCTTTTACTGCTCCTTATTGTGCATTGTGAAAACAGAAGAAAACTCAGTTCTGATATACTGTGCAGAAAGATATGAGCAAGAAAAGAGATCACCACTGCTTGAGATGTGGCAAAGAAGTCAAGTGTCACAGTGAACTCCAGCTGCACGAGTGTATTCAAATGAAAGAGAAGCCCCATCAATGCTCAGAGTGTGGGAAGAGTTTTAATCGACAGAGTAGTCTCACAAAACACCAGTGCATTCACACAGGAGAGAAGCTGTATTCCTGTTCCGAGTGTGGGAAGTGTTTTAATGAACAGAGCAGTGTGAAAAGACACCAGCGCATTCACACTGGAGAGAAGCCGTATTCTTGTTCCAAGTGTGGGAAGTGTTTTAATGAACAAAGCCATCTCAGAAATCACCAGCGCATTCACACTGGAGAGAAGCCATATTCCTGTTCCGAGTGTGGGAAGAGTTTTAATCAACAGAGCAGTCTGAAAAATCACCAGCGCATTCACACAGGAGAGAAGCCGTTTTCCTGTTTCCAGTGTGGGATGTGCTTTAATCGCGCAAGCCATCTCAAAATACACCAGCGCATTCACACAGGAGAGAAGCCATATTCCTGTTCCGAGTGTGGGAAGAGTTTTAATGAACAGAGCCATCTCAAAAATCACCAGCGCATTCACACTGGAGAGAAGCCGTATTCCTGTTCCGAGTGTGGGAAGAGTTTTAATCAACAGAGCCATCTCAGAAATCACCAGCGCATTCACACTGGTGAGAAGCCGTATTCCTGTTCCGAGTGTGGGAAGAGTTTTAATCTACAGAGCAATCTGAAAAAACACCAGTACATTCATACAGGTGAGAAGCCTTATTACTGCTCAGAATGTGGGATATGCTTTAACAATCTGAGCCATCTCAAAAGACACCAGCGCATTCACACAGGAGAGAAGCCGTATTCCTGTTCTGAGTGTGGGAAGTGTTTTAATCAGCAGAGCACTCTGAAAAAACACCAGCGCATTCACACAGGCGAGAAGCCGTATTCCTGTTCCGAATGTGGGAGATGTTTTAATGAACACAGCAGTCTGAAAAAACACCAGCGCATTCACACAGGGGAAAAGCCGTATTCCTGTTCAGAGTGTAGGAAGTGTTTTAATCAACAGAGCAATCTCACGATTCACCAACTCATTCACACAGCAGAGAAGCCGTATTACTGCTCAGACTGTGGCATGTACTTTAATCATCCAAGCAATCTCAAAAGACACCAGCGGATACACACAGGAGAGAAGCCATATTCCTGCACAGAGTGTGGGAAGTGTTTTAATGAACACAACAGTCTAAAAATACACCAGCGCATTCACACAGGAGAGAAGCCGTTTTCCTGCTCAGACTGTGGGAAGTGTTTTAAAGACCAGAGCAGTCTGAAAAAACACCAGTGCGTTCACAGAGGAGAGAAGCCTTATTACTGCTCAGAGTGTGGGAAGAGTTTTAATCGACAGAGCGATCTGAAAATACACCGGCGCATTCACACAGGAGAGAAGCCATATTACTGCTCAGAGTGTGGGAAGAGTTTTAACCAACACAACCATCTCAAAAAACACCAGCGTATTCACACAGGAGGTGAACAGCATTAATGAACTGAGACTATATGAAATGTTTGCAAGCATTATTAAGTTCAATAGCACACTGTAAAAGGGTAATGATATGGTTTCTCTTTCAAAAAATTATCATTTGTTTTGCAAAAGGGTCCACACTGGTGAATGTGTTTTGTGAATGTGGCATGTGTTTAGAGTTTGTTTTCCAGTAAATGGGAGATACTGATTTGTATATTGTGTTCTACCCATATGACCAATGTTTAAGATTTTAGGATGAAGGGGTTTTGGTGAATGGCAGTTTCATACTGACACACTGAATATAATTACCATTGATGTTGCTACATAGATCTTTGGTAGTAGTGTAATGGAGCATTAGTGTAGACCTGGAGCAGTAGAGCAGGTGGGAATTCATTCATAATACAGTGGGACAGCAAGTGTTGGTAGATTATAATTAGGGATGCACCGATCCGATAACCACTCAATAATCACTCGCGATCTTGGAGTTCCTCGCTGTTTGTTAGCGCGTCTCTCTCAAGGAGGTAAGACATTCACTAAATCATTCCACTTCAGTCAAATCTTTCCCTTTATTACAGACCAGATTTATATTTTAGCTGAAAAATAACAATAACCTCCAGTGTTATACTCACAATAAAGATGTTTACTTTTTCACTTGTTAACGTTTTCATTGTTTATTCCGAGACGCGAGCTCGACACAATATTGTGTGGAACGCAATTGTGCCAAACAAATCTTGTGTAGAACGCCGTCATGTCAAAAATGAGTCCACAATGAGACGTTGGCCAAAATGAGTCAATCAGATTTTTTTTTTACATTTACATTCTATAGTGTTGGAGAGTAAATAATAAATATAGAAGGATGCATTATTTATCATTTCTACATAATAAAAACTCTACACAAACACTATAATAAGCCTAAAAACATAATGGATGAATGGTCTAGACATGCATTCATTCATCCATTATCTGAACCGCTTAATCCCAACTGAGGTCGTGGGGCACTGGAGCTTATTCGAAACTTACAGGCACGAGGTGGGAAAACGACCCTGGTTAGGCGCCAAAACACCGCAGGGCATGGTATAGACAATCGCCCCCAATTCCCTTAGAGCTGTAAAGGTGGGGGGAAAAAAAACTTGTATCGGATCGGTACTCAGGATCGGCCGATACTCAAAGCCCAAGTATCGGCATCAGTATTGTAACTGAAAAAGTCGGATTGGTGCATCCCTAATTATAATGATAAATGCTGTTAGTGATGAGGAAAACTCATGACCAGTAAAACCCTCATCTTTGTAAATGCAAATGATGCCCTTAAATACAGAGGGTTAAGATGTCTGCCAACAGCTCCTCAAATGCTCTTTACACTTATGTACCTGTTTAAAAGTGTTAGACACCCAAAATATTTGGGTAAAACAATGAGGAAGAAGGACCTGGGAACAGCCCCATAAACACGGAATTCTGTAACATCTGCAGATAAGTCAGATGTAACATCTGACCATGAAATAAGAAACCTGTACTCAAAACTGAACACACATCTATCCAATCGGTGACAATTAAAAAACATGGTATAAGACATGTCAAATGCAAGTGGCACGAATGGATCCAACATAAGTGCTGCAAGCAAGAGGAAGAGCAGTATGTGGCAGAGGTGGCAGAAGACGAAGAAGATTTGTAATTTTTAAATGAAATCTGAGCAAGTGTCACAATGAAAACCCTGATTTATAGACTTAATTTGAATGTTAACTTTTACTACACATTTCAGTATTAAGATAAGATACAATTAATAGGACACATACAGTGTGTTCCAGAGAACAGTTCCAGAAATTGTGAATGAAAAAGTCGAAATTAGCATGCAAATAAGTTTTATTTTCTCAGGGCAATAGATTATAAATTGAGTAACGAACTAGATGATCCAGACCCACACTTCGTTTCAGAAGGCGGCGCTAATGCACACCATTCGCCAGCCGCCAAAAGAAGAAGAAGAAGAGGAGGAGGAAGAAGAAAGGTCAGCTACTTCCTGTTGCCAACTCCAAGAGCGCGTGAAGATCCCTCTCGGCAACACTGCTGCATCGTTTCAAGACGGACGTGAGGAGGGGACTCGAGCGCAAAGAGCACGTCCATGTTGATGGTATGTACCCTCCCTCAATTAAACTCGACATTTCCTATGGTCTGTAGCGTTCATGTAGCTTATGAGCTTAAGTGACGAACTGCTTTAAATGGAAGTTGTTTTTCCCGGCACATTTATACAATTTTTAAATATTAATTAATATTTAAGCAGTGTTGGGAAGGTTACTTTTAAAATGTATTCCACTACAGATTACATGCCCCAAAATGTAGTTTGTAACGTATTCCGTTAAGTTACTCAATGTGAGTAACGTATTCTGAATACTTTGGATTACTTAATATACTGTCATGCTTTTTACAACTATATGAATGTAGCAATCACATCCTGCAAATTCTTGTTTGTTTTTCTCTACCAATTGGCTGTTAACCCCAAATCTCCCTGAATAGACAATATATTTACTGTAGGTAGAGGAGGAAAGACGAAATTTCCGAGTAAGAACTGCATTCCTGCCCGGGTACTGCTGGCTCTGTTGTGCTGCTCCGGCTCCATTGTGTAACTGACGCCACCAACATTAACAGGACGCTTACATTAGAGCCTCTTATTGCGTGTTTGTTTGGGTGACAGTTGTCGTGCCGAAATCGGCACCCCCGACGCGGGCGCGCGCATTTGATGACTTCCGCCTTTATACGACTTACTGTCCATAAATATTAACGTTCAGTTCGTTCCTACACTCTGTTAACGCCAGTGAGATGAGGGCAAAATTACTCATTCTTAAAAATAAAAAAAAACCTTACACAAACTTGTTAACTTGCGTTAACAGAGTGTAGGAACGAATTGAACGTTAATGTTTATGGACGGTAGTTCGTACAAAGGCGGAAGTCATCAAATGCGCGCGCCCGCGTCGGGGGAGCTTCTCGCGGCAATGCGTGGAATTACCAAAATTAGAGAGGGGATAGAGAGGGGATAGCCTAACATATGAAACAGGAAAAGACCGCCGTGTAATCCATTAATTTTAACAAAGTAACTGTATTCTAATTATCACCTATTTAAACGGTAACTGTAACGCAATACAGTTACTCATATTTTGTATTCTAAATACGTAACGCCGGTACATGTATTCCGTTACTCCCCAAAACTGTATTTAAGTAATATTTTTTCACTATTTTAAGTAATTCCCTTAATGTGTGTCCCATGAAAGGGCTCTGTAAAACCCCAAAATTATTTTCCTTTCTTCACATAGGTACATGCTACAATAGTTGTGCCTGTAGCAATGTTTCATATACATTGTTTTATATTTTTCTTGTTCTCCAGAAATCATCAATGTACAGTTACTTTTATTGCTCCTTATTGCGCATTCTGAAAACAGAGGTAAACGAAGTTCTGGAATACTTTGCAGAAAGATATGAACGAGAAGAGAGATCACCACTGCTTGGGATGTGGGATAACATTCAAGTGTGACAGTGAACTCCAGATGCATGAGTGTATTCAAACAAAAGGGAAACCCCATCAGTGCTCAGAGTGTGGGATGTGCTTTAACAATCTGAGCCATCTCAAAAGACACCAGCGCATTCACACAGGAGACAAGCCATATTACTGCTCAGAGTGTGGGAAGTGTTTTAATGAACAGAGCAATCTCAAAAGACACCAGCGCATTCACACAGGAGAGAAGCCGTATTTCTGTTCCGAGTGTGGGAAGTGTTTTAATGAACTTGGCAATCTGAAAAAACACCAACGCATTCACACTGGAGAGAAGCCGTATTCCTGTTCCGAATGTGGGAAGAGTTTTAATCAACAGAGCCGTCTCAAAAATCACCAGCGCATTCACACAGGAGAGAAGCCGTATTCCTGCACAGAGTGTGGGAAGTGTTTTAATGAATACAGCTGTCTAAAAATACACCAGCGCATTCACACAGGAGAGAAGCCGTATTACTGCTCAGAGTGTAGGAAGTGTTTTAATCAACTGAGCCATCTCAACAAACACCAACACAGTCACACAGGAGACAAGCCGTATTACTGCTCAGAGTGTGGGAAGCGTTTTCATATACAGAGCAATCTCAAAAGACACCAGCGCATTCACACAGGAGAGAAGCCGTATTCCTGTTCAGAGTGTGGGAAGTGTTTTAATGAACTTGGCAATCTGAAAAAACACCAACGCATTCACACTGGAGAGAAGCCGTATTCCTGTTCCGAGTGTGGGAAGAGTTTTAATCAACTGGGCAATCTCAAAACTCACCAGCGCATTCACACAGGAGAGAAGCCGTATTCCTGCACAGAGTGTGGGAAGTGTTTTAATGAATACAGCAGTCTAAAAATACACCAGCGCATTCACACAGGAGAGAAGCCTTATTACTGCTCAGAGTGTAGGAAGTGTTTTAATCAACTGAGCCATCTCAACAAACACCAATGCATTCACACAGGAGGGGAACAGCATCAATGAACTGAGACTACAAGAAACTTTTGCAAGCATTATTAAGTTCAATAGCACACTTTGAAAGGGTAATGATATGGTTTCTTTAAAAAAAAAAAATCATTTGTTTTGCATAAGGGTCCAGGTGCACCACACTGCTGAATGTTTTGTGAATGTTTCGAGTAAATGGGATATTCTGATTTGTATATTGTGTTCTACCCATATGACCAATGTTTAAGATTTTGGGGTGAAGGGGTTTTGGTGGTTGAGAGTTTCATACTGACACACTGAATATAATTACCATTGATGTTGCTACATAGAGCTTTGGTAGTAGTGTGATGGAGCATTAGTGTAGAGCTGGAGCAGTAGAGCAGGTGAGAATGTTCATTCATAATACAGTGGGACAGCAAGTGTTGGTAGATTATAATGACAAATGCTGCATTGTTATTGATGAGGAAATCTCATGACCAGTAAAACCCTCATCTTTGTAAATGCAAATTATGGCCTTAAATACAGAGGGTTAGGATGTCTGCCAACAGCTCCTCAAATGCTCTTTACACTTATGTACCTGTATAAAAGTGTTAGACACCCAAAATTCTGGGGTAAAGCAATGAGGAAGAGGGACATGGGAACAACCCCATAAACACAGAGTTCTGTAGATAAGGTGTAAGAAACCTATACTCAAAACTGAATACACATCTGTCCAATCGGTGATAATTAATAAACATGGTATAAGACATGTCAAATGCAAGTGGCACGAATGGATGCTGCAAGCAAGAGAAAGAGGATTATGTGTCAGATGGCAGACGAGGAAGAAAACCAAAAAGATTTGTAAATTTTAAATGAAATCAGCAACTGTCACAATGAAAACCCTGCTAAGTTGAGTATATTAAAAATAAGCGGAAATTCTGTGCCTCATTTAATTTTCAAAACTATTTTCTTCATTTTGTTTGAACTTGAACGCTTTATTAAATGAACAGTGTTTCAGTATGTTACACTAGGCTTAAGTTGCTCTGCCTCAAATTTTAAATTCAGTGATATATAATGTTCAAGTAAATTCAACCGTTGAAAACTTATGTTACTAATTTAAGTTTACTGATTTATAAACTTAATTTGAATGCTCACTTTTACTGCACATTTAAATTTTAAGATAAGATACAATTTATAGGACACATGTTCCAGATAACAGTTCCAGAAATTGTCGAAATTAGCGTGCAGGGGCGGCGCGCTGGCGCAGTGGTTAGAACTGCCGCCTCACAGCGAGAAGGTCCTGGGTTCGAACCGCGGGGACGGCCGTAAAGTCGCGTGGGACCCCCATGTTCGCGTGGGTTTTCACCGGGTGCTCCGGTTTTCAAAGGCATGCGATGTAGGTTAACTGGCCCCTTAAGGTGTGAGTGTGTTGGCGCTTGCCCAGGGCTGGTCCCCGCCCTGCGACCCCAGTTGGGATTAAGCGGTTCGGATAATGAATGAAATTAGCATATGCTGACATCTAGCGACTTTATGGGCTACAATCATGTTTTAGAAGTTTTATTTTCTCAGGGCAATAGATTATGAAATAGAGGAATGAACTAGATGATCCAGACCCACACTTCGTTTCAGAAGGTGGCGGTAATGAACACAACTCACCAGCTGCCGAAAGGAGAAGAAGAGGAGGAAGAAGAAAGTTCAGCTACTTCCTGTTGCCAACCTCCAAGAGCGCGTGAAGATCCCTCTCGGCAACACTGCTGCATCGTTTCAAAAGGAGGGACTCGAGCGCAAAAATGCCGTCCATGTTGATGGTACACACACTGTTCTAAAATTTAAATATGTGCACTGGGCTGTTTTCGTGTTCTGCTGCACAGGTCAGCTACATATAACAGCAGCAGCAGTGGTGAGGGAGGGAGATTACTGACGGTGGAAGTTTACTAAAGCATCGATCGCCTCAGTAAAGACGAGCTTCGCGGTTAAAATGGCTTTAAGAGTTTCAAAAGAGCCGCACATAATATGAACTGGCCTAGTTGTGGCTCTCCTGGGAATCCGTTTTAGATGTTTACTGAGATGAGCTGATGGGGTCTGTAATTAAAACTCGTTTTTTAGTGAGGTGATTTATAATGGTATGCTGTAGACTGAGATTTTGAGGTCAGTTTGTGGTCAGAAATACGTTGAGAGTTTTTATAATAGGAGTAAAATTGACTGTTTGCATGAGTGTTTGAACCATTCAATGTAACATTGATTATGTGTAACTTATATAATTAAAGATAGACCATATCACACGTACCGTTATTTCTGAAAACGAAAGGTTTTCTATGCGTTTTGGCCTTTTATCTACGTAAACGGCGTTTTGGGTCGGCGTGAAAACCAGAGGTTTTAGAAAACTCGGCCAAGTGGCTATTTGAAACCTCCGTTTCTGCGTATAGGTGTGTGGACAAGAAAAACGGACAGAACGTGCTCGTGTGGACGCGATTTTAAGTGATCTGAAGTGACAAACTGCTTTAAATGCAAGTTGTTTTTTCACCAACTTTATATATAAAATTTTTAATATTAAGAAATATTCAAGTAATATTTATTCTCATTTTAAGTAATTCACTTAATGTGTGTCCCATGAAGGGCTCTGTAAAACCACAAAATTATTTTTCTTGTTCACATAAGTACATGCTAGAATAGTTGTGTTGCATCTGTAGCAATGTTTCATTTACATTGTTTTATACTTTTCTTCTGTTCTCCAGAAATCATCAACGCAGTTACTTTTACTGCTCCTTATTTACCCATTCTGAAAACAGAAAACCAAGGATTCTAGAATAACAGAAAGATATGAACAAGAAGAGATCACCACTGTATTTGGGATGTGGGATAGCATTCAAAGTGTCTAATGAGCTCCAGATGCATGGTGTATTCAAACAAAAGAGCTATCAGTGCTCAGAGTGTGGGGCTTTCAGCCATCAAATATGATCTCTGAAACACAAAGCACATTCACACAAGGAGAGAAGCAAGTATTCCACGTTCAGAGTGTGGGGGCTTTACTCAGCAGAGCCATCATAAAAATCACCAACACATTCACACAAGAAAGAAAACATATTCCTGTTCAGAGTGTGGGAAGTGCTTTAATCATCCAAGCCATCTCACAAAACACCAGCGCATTCACACTGGAGAGAAGCCGTATTCCTGTTCAGAGTGTGGGAGGTGTTTTAATCTGAAACAGTCTGAAAAACATCAGCAGCATTCACACAGGAAGAAGCAGTATTCCTGTTCTGCAGGTGTGGGAAGAGTTTCATTCAACAGAGCAGTCTGAAAATACCAAGCGCATTCACACAGGAGGAAAGCCGTATTCTGTTCAGAGTGTGGGGAAGTGTTTTTTAATCAACAGGCGATCTGAAATCACCAAGCATTGTTCACACAGGAAAGAAGCCTTGTATTCCTGTTCAGAGTGTGAGATGTTTTTTAATCAACAGAGCAGTCTGAAAAAACACCAACGCATTCACACAGGCGAGAAGCCGTATTCCTGTTCCGAATGTGGGAGATGTTTTAATGAACACAGCAGTCTGAAAAAACACCAGCGCATTCACACAGCGTTGAAGCCATATTCCTGTTCAGAGTGTGGAAGTCGTGTTTTTTTTTAATTTACAGGGCCATCTCCAAAAGACACCAGGCGCATTCACACAGGAAAGCCTTATTACTGCTCAGAGTGTGGGGAAGTGTTTTAACAGACAAACAATCTCAAAAAACACTAGCGTATTCACACAGAAGAAAAGCATTATATCTGTTCCAGAGTGTAGAAGTGTTTTTAATCAAAGGGCAATCTGAAAATCCACCAAGCGCGTACACTGGAGAAAAGCATTATTACTGCTTTCCAGAAGTGTGGGAAGTGTTTTATTCAACAGAGCAGTCTGAAAAAACACCAGAACACTCACACAGGAGAAAAGCCGTATTCCTGTACTCAGAATTAATGTTTTAATGAAGACCTGTGATCTAAAAATACCAGTGCATTCACAGAAATGAAAACGTATTCCTCATTCAAGTGTGAAAGTGTTTTAATCTAGAGCAGTCTGGCTCTAGCATTCACAGGCAAGCCATATTCCTGTTCAGAGTGTGGAAGTGTTTTAATCTACAGAGCAGTCTGAAAAAACACCAAGCGCGCATTCACACAGGCAAGGCTATATATTCCTGTTCTGAGTGTAGGAAGTGTTTTAATGTGCAGAGCAGTCCTAACACTTGGTACATTCATACCAGAAGAAGCATGCTGCTCAGAGTGTGGGAAGTGTTTTAATGAACAGAGCAGTCTGAAAAAACACCAGGACACTCACACAGAAGAAAAGCCGTATTCCTGCTCAGAGTGTGGGAAGTGTTTTAATCAAGAGAGCAATCTCAAAGTACACCAGCGCATTCACAGGGCTTATTCCCTGCTCAGGTGTGGAAGTGTTTGTGAACAAGAGCAGTCTATGAAAAACACCAGGACACTCACACTGGAGAAAAAGCCGTATTCCTATACTCAGAGTGTGGGAAGTGTTTTTTAATCAAGAGGCAATCTCCAAAGTACCTGTACATTCACACACAGGAGAGAAAATATTCCTGTTCAGAATTAATAGAGATGTTTTAATGTGAAGACAACCAGTCTAAAAAATGCCTGCTTAGCATTCACACAGTAGAGAGCCGTGTTATTCTGATATTGATGCTGAGTGTTTTAATCACGACAGTCTGAAAAACACCAGCGCATTCACACAGGACAGAAGCCTTATTACTGCTTTCAAGGTGTAGAAGTGTTTTTGTGAACAGAGCAATCTCAAAAACATATTATTCACACAGAGAAAAAGCCCGTGTTCCTGTTCCCAGTGTGGGAAGTGTTTTTAATCAAAAGGGCAATCTGAAAATCCACTTGGCCATTCACACAGGAGAAAAGCCGTGTGCTACTCCAGAGTGTAGAATGTTTTTATTCAACAGAGCAGTCTGATAAAACGCAGAGCATTCACCTGGGAGAAAAAGCCGTATTCTCAGGTGTGAGAGGTGTTTTTTAATGAGGGAGAACAATCTCAAGAAATACACCAGCGCATTCACACAGGAGAGAAGCCGTATTACTGTTCAGAGTGTGGGAAGTGTTTTAATTTAGAGAGCTCTCTGAAAATACACCTCAAGCCCACACAGGAGAAAAGTCGATATTACTACTCAGAGTGTGGGAAAGTGTTTTAATGAAGACAGCAGTCTAAAAAATACACCAGTCGCGTTCAACATGGGAAAGCTTAAATATTCCTGTTCACAGTGTGGGAAGAGTTTTAATAAGCGAAACACTCTGAAAACTTCAATTACATTCGCGCCTGCCAGGAAAAAGCTGATATTCCTGTTCAGAGTGTGGGAAGAGTTTTTAATGAACAGAGCAGTCTGAAAAACCACCAGTACATTCACACAGGAGAAAGCCTTATTACTGCTCCAGAGTGTGGGCGATGTTTTCTAATCGGCAGACAGTCTGAAATACACCAAGCTAACATTCACACAGGAGAGAAATATCATTGCTCCAGAGTGTGGAAAGTGGTTTTAATGAACAAGAGCAATCTAAAAAAAAAACACCAGGCGTTCACACTGGAAAAGCGTATTACTGCTCAGAGTGTGGGAGGAATTTTAATCAACAGAGCAGTCTGAAAATACACCAGCGCATTCACACAGGAGAGAAGCCGTATTCTGTTCATTATTATTGGGAGTGTTTTTAATGAACAAGGGCCATCTCAAAAGAACACAAGCCGCATTCACACAGGAGAAAGCCGTGTTTACTGCTCAAATTAATGGAAAAGTGGTTCTAATGATCAAACAGTCTCACAAACACCAGCGCATTCACACAGGGAAGCCGTGTACTGCTCCAGGTGTGAGTGTTTAAGCAAAACAGCCATCTCAAAAACACCAACTCATTCACGGGAATGAACAGCATCAATGAACTGAGACTACAAGAAATGTTTGCATGAATGATTTTCAATAGCACACTGTAAAAGGGTAATAATATGGCATCTCTTTTAAATAATTCATCATCATAAATTACAAGGTCTAAATTACCACACTGCACTAAATGTGATAATGTTTAGGAGTTTGTTTTAGAGTAAATGGGAGATTCAGTTGTATATTGTGTCCTACCCATATGACCAGTGTTTAAGATTTTGGGATGAAAGGGGTTTTTGGTTGATGGTAATTCCTTCTGATAAGCAATATTTAAATATCAACTACACTAAACTTAAGTTGCTCTAATATCTTTTACAATTGATGAACATGCAATGTTCAGGATTAATTCAACCATTTAAAACTTACATTACTGATATAAGTTTACTGATTTATAGACTTCATTTTGCAGATATTAACTACATATTTCAATATTAGATAAGATACAATTTTAGGACACATCCAGTCCAGAGAACAGTTCCAGAAATTGTGAATGAAGTCGATGCAAATTGGCATGCAAATTAGCATATGGCGTTATCTACTGACATATAGCGACTTTATGGGCAAAGTTCAGCTACAGTCATGTTTTAGGAGTTTTATTTACTCAGGGCAATAGACCATGAACTAGAGTAAATAGACTGGAATGATCCAGACCCACACTTCTTCGTTTTGAGAGTGGCGCTAAATGCACACCATTCGCCAGCCGCCAGAAGAAGAAGTAGAGGAGGAAGAAGAAGAAAGTTCAGCTACTTCCTGTTGCCAACTCCAAGAGCGCGTGAAGATCCCTCTCGGCAACTTTTCTGCATCGTTTCAAGACGGACGTGAGAGGACTCGAGCGCAAAGCACGTCCATGTTGATGGTACGCACACACACACACACCGATTCTAATATGTGCACTGGGCTGTTTTCGTGTTCTACTGTTCAGGTCAGCTACATTATAACAACAGCAGCAGTGGTGAGGGAGGGAGATTACTGACGGTGGAAGTTTACTGAAGCATCGATCGCCTCAGTAAAGACGAGCTTCGCGGTTAAAATGGCTTTAAAAGTTTCCAAGAGAGCCACTGTAATATGAACTAGCTAGTTGTTTTACTGTGAGATAGGCTGCTAGGAGTCTGTATGGTAAAACTCTGTTTTAGTGGTGATTTATAACGGTATGCTGTAAAGACCGAGATTTTGTAGTCAGAACTGCAGTAAGTGTTTTATAATGAAATTAAATTGACTGAATTAATATTGATTGAGAGGTTTGCATGAGTGTTTGAACCGTGATAAAATGTAACTTATTGTGATTGATATTATATCTTTTATGGTGAATTAGGCCGCTATTCACACGTATACGGGTATTTCTGAAAACAGGTTTTTCTATGCGTTTGGCCTATATAACGTAAACGGCGTTTTTGGGTCGAAGTGAAAACGGAGGTTTTGAAGAAGAAACTCCGGCAAAGTAGCGATTTTGAAACTCCGTTTTCGTTTAGGTGTTATGGAACGCTGCGTCGCACAAAAACGCGAAAATACGTCTCAACACAGCATTCCCCCCTCTAAACGCATTAAAAAATAATAATAATAATAATAATAATAATAATAATAATAATAATAATAATAAAAATACCTGCTAATAAAACAGCGGCAAAAAATACACGCGTTCCTGATAAAAAAAATATCCCGCCTTAAAACAGCGGTAAAAATACCGCCACTAGGCGGCATAAAATATGGAAAGCCATTGAGGGCCAAAAGGTCTACTGTTAACTGCATTAAAATTTGAGCGTCTTAAGGCGTATAAAATTGGGTGCTACCACTTTATCGTTTTGAGGGGCAGACCTGCAGACAGTCATTGCAAGAAGAGAAAAATGTTCCTCGGTCACTAGATGGCAGTGTAGGGTAGGCCCTTTTCAAGAGCGGATCCTGCAGTGAAACTAATGTATTACAATACAGTTCTCTTTGTACTATTATAGTTGTTTAAAATGCGTGGGAAAAAATAAAGTGTGTATTTTGCATTTTAAAATAGTTTAATACTGCAACACAGGAACAATACATGCAAAAGTGCCTGTCAGTACCCGATGTGTGCAAGCTACCCGTTGGCTCTGACAGAAAGCATATGTTGCTGCCGGTCGGTCCCATAACTTCCAGGTAAATGAGGCCATAGTCAATAAAAAAAGAAAGAAATAATAAAAAGAAGTAAAAAATCATATCTTTTTATATCCTCATTTTTTATTTTTAAATACATTCTTTATTTATTATTTTTTAAATTATTTTATTCAATAATCCCGCGATTCACCTCTACAACAAATGGACTGTGCTGAATACAACGTCACAGCTACGTTTAAGACACTTAATGCATACGTAGCCTAAACGTAATTACAAGTAAGACTGACATGACCGGAACATAGGTCACATTGATTACAATGTATGCGATCCGTGACTGCTGTATTTACAGGGCATATAGTAGCCCCATCGTCAAAAGGGGTGTGTTCATTCATACCCAACCAACAAGCGTAGCTGCATTAAAATTACATCGCCTTAAGATGTTCACATTCGCCGCGTTAACACGTTAACATTTTTATAAATAAAATGGTGTCTTACGTTTTCTGAAATGTGCGTCGTTGGTTGCGTATGCTCCAGCGAAGCTTTACGTATCAGTTTGCAAATATATGCAGATTTAAGCAGTCATTGGCTAAAGCCCTTGCCACATGGTCATCACGGTAGAAAGTACTGCCTTAAGGCGGTATTTTTTACCGTGTATAGAAGGGAAAAAAATGACATGTTGAGACGTGTTTTCAGCGTTTTTTAGTCTTGACAGCGTTCCATAAAATTGTGGACAAGAAAAAACTGACCGTTTTCCTGCCTCATATAATGTCACAGTATCATATGTCTACATTAGAGCTTTAATCTACAATGCAAGGCATGCTGAAAGTTTTTCAGTGTGTGTGGGCGGAATAGGGTTTAGCATTAACAAATGTGGGCGCTGTACAAAGTGATGTGCGTGACAAACTGCTTTAAATGGAAGTTGTTTTTCCAGCACATTTATACGTTTTTTTTATATTGAGAAATATTTAAAAGTAATATTTATTCACTCATTTTAAAGTAATTCATAATGTATTGTCCCATGAAAACATAAAAACCACAAAATTATTTTTCTTGTTCACATCTTGTTCACAAGTACATGCTAGAATAGTTGTGTTGCATCTGTAGCAATGTTTCATTTACATTGTTTTATACTTTTCTTCTGTTCTCCAGAAATCATCAACGCACAGTTACTTTTACTGCTCCTTATTGCCCATTCTGAAAACAGGAAAACCAAGTTCTAGAATACTTCTGAAAGATATGAGCGAAGAGATCACCACTGCTTGGGATATGGAATGGCATTTAAGTGTCACAATGAGCTCAGATGCATAGTGTATTCAAACAAAAGAAACCCCATCGATTGCTCCAGAATTAATGGAAGGATTTCAGCCATCAGCGCAGTCTCACAAAACACCAGCACATTCACACAGGAGAGAAGCCGTATTCCTGTTCCGAGTGTGGGAAGACTTTTAATCAGCAGAGCAGTCTGAAAAAACACCAGCGCACTCACACAGGCGATAAGCCGTATTCCTGTTCTGAGTGTGGGAAGTGTTTTAATGTACAGAGCAGTCTGAAAAAACACCAGTACATTCATACAGGAAAGCCTTAGTACTGCTCAGAGTGTGGGAAGTGTTTTAATGAACAGAGCAATCTCAAAAGACACCAGCGTATTCACACAGAAGAAAAGCCGTATTTCTGTTCAGAGTGTGGGAAGTGTTTTAATCAACAGAGCAATCTGAAAATCCACCAGCGCATTCACACAGGAGAAAAAAGCCATATTCCTGTTCGAGTGTGGGAAGAGTTTTAATCAGCAGAGCAGTCTGAAAAACACAAGCGCTATTTCACACAGAAGCGAGAATCTGTATTCCCTGTTTACAGGTGTGGGAAGTATTTTTAATGAACAGAAACAATCTCAAAAGACACCAGCTTATACACACAGAAGAAAAGCCGTATTCCTGTTCCGAGTGTGGGAAGTGTTTTAATCAACAGGGCAATCTGAAAATCCACCAGCGCATTCACACAGGAGAAAAGCCATATTACTGTTCAGAGTGTGGGAAGAGTTTTAATCTACAGAGCTCTCTCAAAATACACCAGTGCATTCACACACAGGAGTGAAACTGCGTATTCTTATTCAGAGTGTGGGAAGGTTTTAATCTACAGAGGCTCTCTGAAAGCCACACCAAGCGCATTCACACAGAAATTCTGTTCAGAGTATGAAGGAGTGTTTTTAATGTACAGAGCAGTCTGAAAAAACCCAGCACACATCCATACAGGACAGAAGCCTTATTACTGCTCAAAGGTGTAGGAAGTGTTTTAATGTGAACAGAGCAATCTCCAAAAACCAGCTTATTTCACACGAGAAAAGAAAAAGCAAGTATTCCTGTTCAGAGTGTGGGAAGTGTTTTACCCAATCAAGAATCTCGAAAAATCCTGTAGCATTCACACAGGAGAAAAAGCATATTACTACTCAGAGTGTTAAGTGTTTTTATTCAACAGAGCAGTCTGATAAAACACCAGAGCATTCACCCCACAGGGAAGCACGTATTCTGCTCAGAGTGTGGGAAGTGTTTTAATCGAGAGGGCAATCTCAAAGTACACCAGCGCATTCACACAGGAGAGAAGCCTTATTACTGCTCAGAGTGTGGGAAGTGTTTTACTGTACTGAGCTCTCTGAAAATACACCAGCGCATTCACACAGGGAAAAATGCGTATTACTGCTCCAGGAGTGTAGGGAAATGTTTTAATGAAGACAGTCTAAAAATACACAGTGCGTTCCTACAGGAGAGAAGCTGCATTCCCTGTTCAAGAGTGTGGGAAGAGTTATAATAGCAGAAACAGTCTGTGAAAACACCAGTACATTCCATACAAGAAGCGGTATTCCTGTTTGAGAGTGTGGGAGGTTTTGTGAAAGAGCGGAGCGTCTGAAAAAACGCAATGCATTCATGCAGGAAGAAGCGCTATTACTGCTCCAGAGTGTGGAAGAAATTAGCACTGTCGACGAGCAGTCTGAAATGCACCAGCGCATTTCACACAGGAAAGCCTTATTACTGCTCAGGTGTTAACCCAGAGGAATCGTCAAACTTTGTCGACAGAGCATTCTGAAAAGCACCCAGCGCATTCACACAGGAGAAAAGCCGTATTACTGCTCAGAGTGTGGGAAGTGTTTTATTCAACACAGCAGCCTAAAAAATCACCAGCGCATTCATACAGGAAGAAAGCCGTATTCCTGTTCTGAGTGTGTGGGAAGTGTTTTGGCATGACCCGCGACCATCTCAAAAGCGCAAGCGCATTCACACAGGAGAAAGCTGATCATTACTGCTCAAGTGTGGGAAGGTTTTAACCAGCAATATACCAAAAAACACTAGCGCATTCACACAGGAGGCGAACAGCATCAATGAACTGAGACTACAAGAAACGTTAGCATGAATTAAGTTCAATAGCACACTGTAAAAGAGTAATAATATGGTTTCTCTTTTAAACAAATAATTTATTCATCATTTTGCAAAGGTCCAAGTGCTTTGAATGTGTTTTATAAATGTGACATGTTTACAGTTTGTTTAAATTAAATGGGGAGATTCTGGTTGTATATTGTGTCTACCCTTATGATGACCAGTGTTTAAGATTTTGGGGTGAAGGGGTTTTGGTGGTTGGCAGTTTCATACTGACACACTGAATATAATTACCATTGATGTTGCTACATAGAGCTTTGGTAGTAGTGTAATGGAGCAATAGTGTAGACCTGGAGCAGTAGAGCAGGTGGGAATGTTCATTCATAATACCAATTGGGACAGGTGTTATTAGATTGACAAATGCTGCATTGTTATTGATGAGGAAATCTCATGACCAGTAAAACCCTCATCTTTATGAAATGCAAATGATACGCCAAATACAGAGGGTTAAAGATGTCTGCCAACAGCTCCTCAAATGCTCTTTACTTATGTACCTGTATAAAGTGTTAAACACCCAAATTTTGGGTAAAACAATGAGGGGGAAAGGGACACAGAGACAACCCATAAACGCAGAATTCTGCAACATCTGCAGGCCAAAGTGTTGACCATAAGAAATAACCTGGACAGTAGAATCCTAATAGTTGCTCTAGTTTTTTTCAGTTAGGTTTGTGCTCTGTCAGGGGACCTTATGCTCTTTTAGGCAATGGAAAATCTATGCTTAAAAGCGGCCGATATTTAAGTCTTTGAACTCCTTACCGCCATCTTTCTTCTTTTTTAACCTGAAGTGTTGTCTGACTTCCCAAGACGAAATATGTGTTTCTGCCTTGCCTCTGTCGTGCCAACTAGCTCTGACTCTTACATTGTATTTCTTGACAACTTACATTAAATAGTTTATTTTATTAGAATCTTTAGTTCGTGTTCTGAAGGGCTGCGGTAAAGAATGGAATTACTTAAAAATGAGCTTGATATCAACAAGTAGGCAAAGAAAAAATACTATCATGTTATCCATTATTTTTTAACAGTAACTGTATTACAAAAGTACTAATTATTTAAACTGTAACGAATTACAGTTACCAATGACTAATAATCTGAATACGTAACGTTGGCACTTTACGTATCCCGTTACTCCCCAACACTGTTTTCGTCATTTCCACACTACCACTCAAAACTGAACACACATATTTCTAATCGGTGATTAATAAACATGGTAAAAGACATGGATCAACATAAGAGAAAGAGGATTACGTGTCCAGAGCTGGGCGGACCTGGAAGGCGACCAAAAAAGATTGTAATTTTTAAATGAAATTTGAGCAACTGTCACCAATGAAACTGGCTAAATGTGTTTGCCTCATTTAGAATTTCAAATAGTTCATTTTATTTTTGAACGAACCTTCATTAAACAATGTTTCAGTATATTACACTGGAAGGCAAATTTGCTCTGCCTCATAATTTAAAATTCAGTGAACTATAATGTTCAAGTTAATTCAACCATTTAAAACTTACATTACTGATTTAAGTTTACTGATTTACAGACTTAATTTGAATGTTAACTTTTACTACATATTTCAATATTAAGATAAGATACAATTTATAGCATACATACTTTCGAAATTAGCATGCAAAAGCATATGCGGTCATCTACTGACTAGCGACTTTATGGGCAGATTATTTCAACAATCATGTTTCAGACGTTTATTTTTCTCCAGGGAGCAACGGCGTTTTGGTGCCACAGCAAAAAATCTGAGATTAAACTGTATATTTCGAGAATAAACCGAAACTACGAGAATAAAATCGAAAGCTTCACGAGAATAAAGTCGAAAATGTTAGAGAAAAAAAGTCGAAATATCGCGAGAATAAACTCAAAATATTCTGAGAAAAAAGTCGAAATGTTACGAGTAAAGTGAAATGTTGCGAAAAGAATAAAATGTTACGAGAAAAATTAAAATCTTCTGAATAAAGTCGAAATATTCTACGAAAAAAACTCAAAATATTTCGAGAATAAACTTCGTAGTAAGATTAAAATCATCAAAGTATTTTGGCAGAGAAATAGTCGGTACGTGAATATTTAAGATATGGGGTTTGGGGTTTAAAACAATGGACCACTAATTAGCCATTTCAAGACTGCACAAAAGGGCAATTTCCTCAATGTCTGTCTGATTTTTCTTCTGAATAAATTAAGTTTCCTACAGTATAACCGCTGCAGTGTCCTTTTTTTAATTACTAAATCCGTGCTGATGCACGCCAAAAGACAAGTTTCCTTATTGCTAAATCCTAACCTAAAGTAGGACTTAACCAGATCCTCCATTTCGACTTTTTTCTCGTAACATTTCGACTTTATTCTCGTAAGCTTTCGACTTCCATTCTCGTAGTTTCCGAGTTTATTCTCAAATATTACGAGTTTAATCTCGTAATCTTAGGTTTTTTTAAAGGTGGCACTAAAACGCCGTGGTATGAAATAGAGGAATGAACTAGATGATCCAGACCCACACTTCGTTTCAGAAGGTGGCAGTAATGCACCACCATTCGCCAGCCATAAAAAGAAGAAAGAGGAGGAGGAAGAAAAGTTCAGCGCTACTTCCTGTTACCAACTCCAAGAGCGCGTGAAGATCCCTCTCCAGCAACACTGCTGCATCGTTTCAAGACGGACTGAGGAGGAGGGGGACTCGAGCGCAAAGAGCACGTCCATGTTGATGGTACACACACACACACACACACAGTTCTATAGTTTAAATATGTGCACTGGGCTGTTTCGTGTTCTGCTGCTGGAGTCCAGCTACATTATAACAGCAGCAGTGGTGAGGGAGGGAGATTACTGACGGTGGAAGTTTACTGAAGCATCGATCGCCTCAGTAAAGACGAGCTTCGCGGTTAAAATGGCTTTAAAAAGTTTTCAAGAGAGCCCACTGTAATGAACTAGCTAGTTATCTCGTCTGGGGAATCCGTTTTAGATGTTTTACTTAGATGAGCTGATGGGGGTCTGTAATTAAAACTCTGTTTTTAGTGAGGTGATTTATAATGTTATGCTGTAGGGCAAATTTTGAAAGGGTCCAGTTCTGTGGTCAAGTAATGAGCTTTATAATGAAATTGAAATGGACGTTAATATTGACTGAAGTTTGCATGGATATTTTGAACCGATGATAAAAATGTAACATTGTGATTGGTATTGTATCTTTATATGCTGAATTAAACTCATATCCTGAATTAAACTCGACATTTCCTCTGATTTGTAGCGTTCATGTAGCTTATTAGCTGAAGTGACAAACTGCTTTAAATGGAAGTTGTTTTTTCCCAGCACATTTATATAATTTTTTTAATATTAAAAAATATTTAAGTAATATTTATTCTACTCATTTTAAGAAATTCATAATGTGTCATGAAAATACCTGTAAAACCTGAAAATTATTTTCCTTTGTTCACACAAGTCCATGCTAGAATAGTTGTGTTGTGCATAGCAATGTTTCATTTACATTGTCTTTTTTTTTTTCTTCTGTTCTCAGAAATCAGTGTACAGTTACTTTTATTGTCCTTATTGCCCATTCTGAAAACAGGAAAATCCAAGTTCTGGGAAGCCCATATGAACAAGAAGAAAGTCACCACTGCTTAGGATGTGGAATAGGTCCAAAGTGTCTGTGGCTCCAGATGCATGAGTGTATTCAAACAAAAGAGAAACCCCATCAGTGCTCAGAGTGCATTCACACAGGAGAGAAGCCTTATTCCTGTTCCGAGTGTGGGAAGAGTTTTAATCAACAGAGCATTCTGAAAAGACACCAGCGCATTCACACTGGAGAGAAGCCGCATTACTGCTCAGAGTGTGGGAAGTGTTTTAATCAACAGAGCAGTCTGAAAATACACCAGCGCATTCACACAGGACAGAAGCCGTATTTCTGTTCAGAGTGTGGGAAGTGTTTTAATCAACAGAGTAGTCTGAAAATACACCAGCGCATTCACACAGGAGAGAAGCCGTATTACTGCTCAGAGTGTGAGAAGTGTTTTAATGAACATGGCAGTCTGAAAAAACACCAGCACATTCATACAGGAAAGAAGCCGTATTCCTGTTCAGAGTGTGGGAAGTGTTTTAATGAACATGGCAGTCTGAAAATACACCAGCGCGTTCACACAGGAGAAAGTCCGTATTACTGCTCAGAGTGTGGAAAGTGTTTTAATCTACAGAGCAGTCTGAAAAAACACCAGCGCATTCACACAGGAGAGAAGCCGTATTCCTGTTCAGAGTGTGGGAAGTGTTTTAATCAACATGGCAGTCTGAAAATACACCAGCGCATTCACAGAGGAGAGAAGTCATATTCCTGTTCCGAGTGTGGGAAATGTTTTACTCTACAGAGCAGTCTGAAAAAACACCAGCGCATTCACACAGGAGAGAAGCTGTTTTCCTGTTCCGAGTGTGGGAAGTGTTTTAATGACCAGTGCCATCTCAAAAGACACCAGCGCATTCACACAGGAGAAAAGCCGTATTACTGCTCAGAGTGTGGGAAGTGTTTTAATGAACATGGCAATCTAAAAAAACACCAGCGCATTCACACAGGAGCCAAACTGCATTAATGAACTGAGACTATAAGAAACTTTTGCAAGAATGTTAAAGTTCAATAGCAAACTATAAAAGGGTAATATGGTGTAATTCCTTCTCTTTTAAAAATACTTCATTATTATTTGTTTTGCAGAAAG
The DNA here is from genome assembly GCA_032718565.1 of Distichodus sexfasciatus. Taxonomy (NCBI): domain Eukaryota; kingdom Metazoa; phylum Chordata; class Actinopteri; order Characiformes; family Distichodontidae; genus Distichodus; species Distichodus sexfasciatus. Next base: position 59,718 of record JAVGVS010000195.1, on the reverse strand, counting down.
GGTCCAGGTGCACCACGCTGCTGAATGTACATGTGGATGTGGTGAATGTGCGTTTAGAGTTTTGTTAAATGGGAGATTCTGATTTGCAAATTGTGTCCTAACCATATGAACAGTGTTATGTTTTTTTACAATGTGGTTCAGTGCTTTAGCATTTCAGACAAACTGTAAGTTTTAAAATGTTGGTAAATACATTTTGTCATGCCAAATATCTCTAGTTATTTTCTACAATCATTAAATCATACTGACACACTGAGCATGATTACCACTGATGTAGCTATATAGACCATTGAAAGTAGAGTGATGGTGATGGAGCAGTAGAGCGGGTGGAAATGTTCATTCATAGTACAGTGGGACAGTAAGTGTTGGTAGATCATAATGACAAATGCTGGATTGTTACTGATGAGGAAAACTTCCGGCCAGTGAAACCCTCGACCTAAATTAACTTAGGCAATGAATTTCCTCTGTTTTTTTGTTTTTTGAGTAGATTCAATTTAGCAAGGTGTTCAGTATGAATAGTAAGCCTTTGTTCAAGCTCAGTTGGCCAAACGTGCAACAAAGTTCTGTGTTCGTTAAAGGTGTGACTTCTCTTCCGGCGTGACGTCACTATGCAGAACAGTAACTTTGCCGATAGAAGGATACCTCTCTGTCTGGCTATTTTCCACAAATGGTGTTTTATAGGAGAGGTCTGCAGGGCCTGCATATATGCATCAGATGTCCACCGGATCTGCAAGTGGTCAACACCAGACAGCAGACTGGACAAAGGTTTTGGGTTATATGCCTCCTTACATTGACGACTGTAAGGTTAAGTTCTCAGCTAGCTAAGTTACCTGATTTCTGTGGGCTGACAGAAAAACATTTCTCTGGTAACTTGTTTGGTATTTTTCTGATTTACGTCAAGTGTCAAAATCAACCAAGCACAGCTTAACTAATCCTAGCTGACATACTGTTTTAAAAAGTACATTTCAGCTGACAAGCGATATGATACATCATCAAGTTAGCCCGCTAGCACTATTCAGTCCCTCCAGGATTCGCAGGCCTTTTTTTAAGGGGTTTGATATTATTACCTGAGACCGACATGGGACACCTGTAATTCACCAGACACGTACTGAAGTGAAAAGCAGAGGTTCCGGTTCGAACGTTGGACGTTCTTCATTTGGCGAATACCAGCTTCTCTTACCTCTTACGATTTATAGCCAGTTGACACACATAAAACACAATGAGGAATCAACAAAGAGTGTTTGAAAAATGATCGTTCAGGACACTGTTGCTCCACACTGGCTCAACAAGAATGAAATTTACACTGAAGGACCCTTAGAGGGTGCAACACAATCTGTGTGTCTTCCATTGTTGTGTGTGTGAAACAAACAGATGCGTGGTACTAGAACAAAGAAATGCATGTTAAGGAATTGTAAGAAAAAGTTAACCAACGCTCATAACATCCATAATGAATCACAGATTTAATTAGCATACAAGCACATAAAGAACATTTTCAAAGTATAATCCTGCTTCTATATATATATATATATATATTATATATATATATATATATGTGTGTGTGTGTGTGTGTGTGTGTGTGTGTGTGTGTGTGTGTGTGTGTATACACACACGCATATATGTATATCTATATATATGTATGTATGTATGTATGTATCTATCTATCTATCTATCTATACACACACACAAATAATTAGTGTGAAAATGCTGTAAACAAAGAATGCTTAAAATATAAACACTGACTATTTATTTTTATTAATTTACAAAACAAAAAAGTGAGCAAACAAAAGAAAATCTAATCAAATCAATATTTGGTGTTACTACCTTGGCTCTTCAAACCAGCACTTTCACCTTATAGGTACACTTGCACAAAGTCAGGATTTTGTAGGATTATAGTCAGGCGAGTGATCAACCAATTATACTAAAACAGGTGCTAATGATCATCAATACCAATGAGGTTGAAACACAGTCATTACCTGAAACAGAAACAGCTGTGTCAGGTCAGGATTAATGGTGTTTTCAATGCTGAGAAATACAGGCAGATACTTATCCATCATAACACCATCAAGGAGGCGGAGTGATTGGCCCCAAATTTAATCTGCAGCAGAACAACGACAAACAGCCAAACATACAGCCAAAGTCATTAAGAACTATCTTAATGACTATTCAGTGTAAAGAAGAACAAGAAGTCCTGGAAGTGATGGTATGGCCCCCACAGAGCCCTGATCTCAACATCATTGAGTGTGTCTGGGATTAAATGAGACAGAGGGATGTGAGGACGCCTACAGCCACAGAAGATCTGTGGTTAGTTCTCCAAGATGTTTAAACAACCAACAGCTGAGTTCCTTCAAAAACTGTGCAAGTGTATCTTAGAAGAATTGATGTGTTGTTTTGAAGGCAAAGGGTGGTCACACCAAATATTGATTTGATTTAGATTTCTCTTTTGTTTATTCATTCATGCATTTTGTTGATTGATGAAAATAAATGATTAACACTCTCCATTTTTTGAAAGTATCTTCTTTTGTTTACAGCATTTTTTTCCACACCTGCCTAAAACTTTTACGTGTGTGTGTGTGTGTGTATAAAATTTGTGTGTATTATATATGACAAACCTGTGGCTTGATTTGGTTCAGCATTTGTCCAAAATATTTTATTATAGATGCAGAAAAATGGATGCAAGATGTTAAGAGGCCCCATGTTAGATTTAGTATTGAATAGGACTTGTTAAAATTAGTTGCTTGGATGTTCTTGGTACATTTAAGCAAATAACACGGTGAAATTTAGAGTGTGTGCTGCAGGTTTACCCAGAACAGCAGTCTGTTTGAGGAATGAACACAGCAGCTCTTGTTCAAAGTAAAATATCTGAGTGACTTAAACTCCCATACACACTCACACACACTCTCTCCTCCCCTCTGTTTTTCTCCTTCCCACCTCTCTCTCTTTCTCTCTGTTTGTTTTTCTTTCTCTTGTCCTGTTTTGGAACAGAATGTGCTCTCTCTCGTAACATTAATCCCTTCAGTCTGCACATCCCAAACTGTTGCATCTTTGAAATGTGTGTTGGACGTTCTGAGGTGTAACAGGTGTATGCGAATCATCTTCCCTCACTGAACAAAACACATAGCACCAGTACTTTCTACTTCTTTTTTTCTTTTTTCCCCTTCACCATTCAGTCATTCCTCCACACTTCACTCACTCTGCCGTGGTGTAATCCAGACTTTGTTTGGGTGGATTGATTACACTCAGCTGCCAGTCATGCAAGTCTCTTCTTCCAAATGGCCTTAAAAAGCTACTGACTCCTCCCTAGTTCTCTGTCTAATCCCTCTCTCTCTTTCTCCTCTCAGTGCGTTATGCAAGTTTTTAAGCTGTCTTTTCCATCAGCCTTCAAAAGCAGAGTGTCTGATGTGTTTTTACACTCTGTGCCCATACCCTGCTTACTTCATGCATCCATCCATCCATCCTTGTTCTTCTTTCTGGGTGTGGAGGTAAAGGTCCAGTGCAATGACTGTCTGCCCTGTGGATGTGTTTAGAGTGTGCTTAGATATAATTGGTACAAAATGAGCAGGAAACGTCTTGTCTTTTATGTGTCATTACTGCCTGCACTTACAGGAAACATAACATTTGAGTTTGTGTGTTCTACAGCAGGAGATCAAATAAGAGACAGCATGCATAAGAGTACTAGACAGGGTGAGAAGTATGTGTGTGTGTGTACACATGTAAAATGCCTAGTTACAAACAAGCAAAAGGCCATAAGGGGAGAGAATGAAAGACATAGTGAGTAAATGAAAAAATGAAGGTGTGGGTAAGTCTGAGGGGTTGAGTAAATAAATAAACCAGTGAGTAAGTGAATGAATGAGTGGGTGAATGAGTAAGTGAATGAATTAATAAATAAATTAGGGTAATACTGAATAAGTGTGTAGGCCATGAGTGAGGGACGGAGAAGAAGTGAGTGATTGTCATTGTGAACACACCACAACCAACCTGACTACCAACTCATCCAGGATGGGAGTGGCAGCCAATGCTCGAGCAGGCGTTTGGGGACGTACTTTGCTCATGAGAATTTCAGTGGTAACTCTGACTTCATTCCCGAATCAATCCTAGATCTTCTGATCACCGGGCAAACCCTTAAAGGATAAGGAGCTGGGGCAAGGCAAGGCAGAAAAAGGGAAGAAGAAGGAGGCCGAAAAAGTATAACTTGAAGTGGATGAAAACCAAACAGATTTTAGAGCAGAACGAAGGACTGTAATTCATACAATAAAGAAACACGTCACGTTATCACACACATTAAAATGAGTATTCTTCAAGAACATTCATGCCCAGTCCCCCTTTTCTCCACAAGTTTCCCACTTTATCTCTTTCGGATCCATCTGAAGCGTGTTTTCAAGCCAAACCAAGGCGGAAATTCCTGCCTGTTTTTGATGGCGGTGCTCATATTCATGCGGCGCACAGGAGAAGACAGCTGCGCACATTTATCCTGCTCCTCATAAAACAGCGCCACAAACCGGACAGAGTGTTGGACAGACCTTAAACGCGCCGCTGATATTTTTTTATTCCACCTTTATATAAATAAACAGCCAAAACGCCAGGCTCTCTGTGGTATGTAGTACTTCTCAAATTTTTATGAATGACCGCATTCATCGCTGGCCACGCCCACCAACGGCCCCGACTCGCTTTGCTCCGCCCATTTTGGAACGCCCCGACCGCACGCGCGTTCTCATTGGGTTCCGGCCAACTAGAAAGGGCGAAGTTATGGAGAAACACATGACAGTCATATAAAGAGTAGTCGGAGTTGGAGATGAAAACTAAAAAGTTGAACGTTGACGTGAGGAAAAGAACGTAACTTCTCCAAGTTTTAAACAACAACGAGAAAGAGCTTATTTGTGTGGATTTCAAAGTGACTTTTTTTACACATTTGTTTTTTGCTGTTTTGATTTTTTTTAAAGGATTCCACTTCCAGTGTTATTCAAAATACGTTAAAAATTTGTTATTTTGTCGTGTTGCTCGTCGAGAATGAAGATGAGGATTATAAAGTGTTTGCTTCTCCTCACAGTGGTGGCTTTTACGCGGGTGAGTAAACAGGTAAACATGAGCATACATGTGTTTTGGCTTAAGTCAAGTCCGCTCTGTCAGCCACGTTTTCTCATAAAAAAGCCCGTTTTCAAAGCGCTCTAAATCCGCTCTTTCTCTCTGCTTGTTTGCCTTTCCAAACCCCATTTTCTCCCCAAAATGAACTGCAGCCAACTGCAGTGGTGTAAACATAGCTTCTACAATAGATGCTCTGCTACTTGCAGGTTTTTCCTGACTTAATAATATCTTTACATAATGCCTTCTAAACGTTTTCATGATGCAGTAAAAATCCAAACGATATGTTAAAACAGTAATTTGTACATAAATGTTGTGCTGTCTGGACGTAAAGGTTTGGAAAGTGTGATTTTTTTCAAAGGTCTTACACTGTAAAGATTTATTTATTTACGTATTATTTATTGGCCATTTATTTATTTATTTATTGTAAATGCGCAGCCAGTAGATAAAGCCATTGCTTTTCCATATTTAACAATATTGGTGCAGCACGTTCTTATTGGCCCAGCTGGGCTTACAGAGCAAATTTTTATTTCATAGGTTATGTTTCATTATTTTTGTTTTAATTATTAGTTATCATAGAATTAACATCATACCAATGATATGGAAATACCAATCACTGGCTCGTAGCAGACTTTGTGATATCGCCAGACGTCATAATGTTGTCTACTGAAAACATCATATCGTGATGATACTTGTGATTTGCACCACTATTAAATAATCATACAGCTGCCCCTAACCACAACCTTAATCTTAATAACCAAAAGCAAAAATTTAACCTCAGTGTTATTTTATGAGGAGGACTGGTCTTCCCATACAAAATGTCTTTATATTTTGTTGTGTTAATTGTTAGTATTATTACTATTCTAAAACATCTCTGAACATCTCATAAAGTGTAAAGCTTATATCTTAAATTATTTATCTGCTTGCATTTAAGCCGAGTCGACTTAATCACTATTTAGAAAGGTTAAAACGCAGCACCAATTAAGAATGAGTAGGTGTGCTCTATAGTTTGAAATGTAGAAGTTTTATATATACATCAAAACTGCAGCTCTTAATTTGCTCTGCCCTTTTTCCTGCTGTAAGCAGCCTACAACTCTGCCCTTCTGCACATGCAATATCAGATTTCATTTCTGGGCTGCATGGTGACATCATCAAAAAGAAATGCCAACTCTTTAGTGCCACCAGCAGATCTACCTGTCTGTAGTGTTAGATGAAGAGCTCATACCTGGGAGGGAGGAGAAAAGAGGTACTAAACTCTACCCCCCAGCACACCGTGATCATAAATAGATTTGAAAAAGTGACATGGAGACGCTTAAAATAGCTATGACTTGGCCTTCGGAAACAATTTAGCCTTTTAGCCCCCTTTGGCACCAGCAGAAGGTGGTGAAGCCAGGATTGATTCTGCTTGAGGGAGGGGGCAAAAGCCAGTGATCTCATGGACATCTGAAACAGGTTTGAGTGTGTTGTTGTGTGTGTGTTTTGGGGACGGTTGGTGAGGACCTGTTTGTCTTATAAATATAGAACATACAAGATTTTGTCACTTTGTAATGGATATGAGGACTGCAAAACTGCTTATATGCCAAAAAAAGTAGCGGTAATGAAACACTGGTTATAAAAGTCTGCACAAAAGTTTAGGAAATTTTTGTGCTTAAAAAACAGACATTTGTTCCTGTAAGCGTTGCTTTCGTAATGCTGATCTTTAGCAGGACATTTTATTTTGTTTGTTTGTTTGTTTACCCTTGTCCAACACACTCATACTGTGTATGAGGTCTGGCCCACATAAGGGAAAAAGTTTTTATAGAAAAAGTGTTGCTTAGTATTATTAGTCATCATGCGAGTCAGTTGAAGTACCTTACAAAGATAGCAAGATAGACTGTGTGTGTGTTCAGGTGGGCATTTTTAGGTAGTTAAATAGAAAACATGAGATTTGTCAAGATTGTTGTGGCTATATAAGGACATTTTGTATTTCTCATCAGAAAATAACACTGAAGGAGTAAAAGAGTTGCTTTGGTTACCAGATTAAGCCATGGCTAGGGGGTAGTGTGGTGGATTTTTTACTAGGGTAAAATCACAAGTTTCATAATGATACAATATTTGATCAATTTAGTGGAAAACAATTTGACGTCTGCCATGTCTGCTCTGGTATGATTTCTGTTCGATTGAGTTCAGGAGCTAGTGATCAATATTTAAATCTAATATCAGTATAACATCAAATCCCAAAAAGCATCTGCAATATCATTTGACGTTTTTATTCCTGAGATATGACCTACAGTACCCTGTGTTATTGTGAGTAATAAATGTTATGATGAAACCAGCTGGTGTCTCTGAACAGTAAAATATATATGACATTGTATGGATGCTTTCATTTTGGGTCGATGCTATGAAATCGTTGATCAATGAGTCATTGAATCAGTGTAGATCGATGCATGTATCAGACCTGTTATGTATATCTAGGCATTATGGACCAAAAAAGAAAGACCTTATAAAGATAGCAAGACCTGAAAACGTGTGTGTTGTTTGAGGCGACTGCAGGGTTTTTTATTGGTTTCTCCAGTGCCAGAAGAGGGTCTGGAAAACACTGCTCCATGGTGAGGGAGTCAGCACTGAGACTAACAGCTTCAGGTTTATTATAGACTGTCTAGAGTAAATTAAACCATAGGTTTCAAAGCCTTGCAGGATGTTTTTCACTCTGCCCATTCTTTTGCCACATTATTAGAAATCCAATAAGCCTTCTGCCAGTTTAATCATAAATAACAGTGTTTTAGGAGGCCTACGTCCGCACTGCACACTTAAATGACTTGCGTCAGATCTGGGCTCAAAACTGTGGAGTTGTACGGTGTGAGGAGGCAGCAGAGTTTGTTGACTGATCAAATTTAGGAGCGTTAAATCTCAATTTTCGTCATGAAATTATATTGTATTGATTCAATGAAGAACAATTCGAAATTCTGCCGTTATCACAAAGTCTGTTACGATATAATTTTCATTCAATTCAATTGAGCAAGCAGCGATGATGAGACAATATCATGCCGATTTAACAGTCAAGATCTATAACAACACAAAAAGTAGTTTTATTCATGAGCTCAAAACATTTAAATGGAACATAATCTTCTCTTAAAAAAAAAATAGACCTGTTTAATATAAAGTGATGTTATAATACGTATGGTCAATATTTTCATTTTGGATAGATACTGTGAACTCGTTGATCATTACATTGATGTATTGATGTTACACCCATAATTAAAATGGGCCTTTCTAGGAAATGCTGTTTCTTGTTGATGGATTTTGAGTTTCCATTTACAAGACTCACAAGTGTTAATTTGTAGATATTTCTCATGACATATCTAAGTAAAATCTAAGCAGATTTTTAGCAGCGCATAATTGCATCATTCCAGAACATGATTTTTCTCTCTTTACAAAAACTTGAATTTGCAACTAGCGGGTTTCTGATTGGTGCTGATTGAGCAGAAGTGGTACCAAGGAGGGGTGAAAGGACCGACTAACCGGGGCCCCAAGTTGGGAGAGGGCCCTTGAGAAGTCTGGAATTAAATTTTATTGTGAGGAGGGGGCCCCTGGAGACTGCTAGTGTATAGGGCCCAGAATTTGGTGCTACGTCCATGTGGTAGACTACTGATCACTCATTGCATCACAGTGCGCTATTGGCAGCTGTGAGGTAGAGGGTTGAGGAGGAATCCATCTTGAAGCCAAGATATTTATCAAATATTCATCAAATTCTTTTTGACTCTGAAAGGCAAAATGGACCGAACTTGCCACTTTTTGAGTACAGAAGCTGAAAATTGAAACACTCTATAGATGTTATTGAAAGCTTATTGTCATTTGATATTGCATTGTTTAAAAAAATGTAGCTTTTCACATGTCTTTTTATCATGTTACAATTTTTTAAAGTTAATTTGCTGTAGGCGTATTGAACAGCACAATATTAAGGGTTACTGGATGAAACCACTTGGATAATAGTTAGCTACGTTTTCTCTGTAGCTTGAAGTTTAGCTGAAGACAATAAAATAGGAGCTTTGAAGCTGCAGCTCAGATGTCTTAAACCTATACCTGTTGCTATAAAAACTGATTTCCACATAATAGTAGCGTGTCATCTCTATTTTGGTTCAAACCTATATTCTGCTTATCCTGCCTAACCTCAGTCCCCAAAGACCCCACGCCAAATACATCTGGCACCAATATTCAGATGAGTTTTATTTGATCAGGTAATGACTTCAGAATTTGTTGGTGGCCCAGATCGATGGACGAGAGTAAGGTTTTTGGGCAGCCGTGGATTAGAACATGCAACATGAGTGTCCAGTTGCCTTTAGTTCCGCAAAGTCTGGACGTGGTTTGATTTCTTCCTTGACATTCTGCATATGAATTGGCACTGACCACAGATAATCTGCTTGAATCTTCACAAGTCTTTACTTCTCAAAGAAAATATATCTGAATGTGCTGCACCATAAACTGACTAATGCTGAAATAATAAACCAGTTTTAAGTTTTTTTACATTTTTTTCTTTAAAGTTGTAATATATTAGGTTGTAATAGTACATGCAGTATATAACATACAAATGTATGTTATATAAATGAATGTACAACAGATATGTCCTGTAATACATATATATAATAATATATTTGTATAACATACAAACATTGTAGACTTTTTATTATATTCATATAAGCACTAAAACCCATTTATATTTCATGAGGATTTGAAGCAAAATGCATTTAGCTTATATAAGAAATAATTGCTTCCTGCAAATAAAAATTTGAGTTACCTGCATCTGACCTCGCCTTTCTGAAGCAACCTTCTGTGCTTTAAAGCAACCATGAATAGTGTGTGTAAGGGAGGATGAACTCTGTGACCCTCTTCAGAGAAAAAGTATGAAAAGGAGGTTGATGCTGTGGTAAATTGATGGAGGTGTAACGACATCGTTTCACATCAGTACAGCGTATTTAATTATCACTGAGTCCATAGAGATATCATACCTTTTGTAACGTCAATATAGCAATTCCAGGAAGGTGTTTCCACTAAAGAAATACACTTTTACATGAATTAGGATTCCTCTTTCTTATTAAGGATCATAACTTTAGAGTTTGGATCTGCGAAGCTACATTTAAATGGCAGCTTTTCGAGCTACAAGCTACTTCTGATTATAAGTAGCTAAGCTACAGCCAAGCTACAGTTTTAATGTAGTAGTTAGCTACACTACAGAGAAAACAGATTTTTTGCTTCAGTCTTCGCCAAGCTGGACTCCAGCCTCCAAATCACGAGGGCAAAATTGATCTATTTCTCAAATATGTTCAAAAATGTTTTGTTAATCACATTTTCGCCAGAAATGTACTGTAAGACGAGAAACCTGGACCCATTGAGTAGGACAGGCAGAGCTCACTCTGTATGTGTTGTTGCTTCTGTGTTTGTTTGGTGGCTTTGCCTTCATGTTGCAGCTTTTATGCTCGTGTTTGAGCTTTGCATTTTGTGTAACTTTGCATCTGCTGCTAGCAGCTTTAGCAGTTCTGTTGCAGCTTTTATGTCATGGTTGTGCTTGCATTCAATTCTGTAGCCGGCGTTTCTGTTGAAATGCTCAAATACAGTCGTTAGGTGACTTTAAAGATTTTTTTTTCCTCCTTGAAATAAAAACAATTGTAGTGGGAAAATTTAAGCGTCCCTCCCTCTCCACCCTGCAGGAAGACAGAGTGCCCACACTGTGTGAATGTGTTCGCCCAAAGGCCCCCATCTGCCCGCCTGGCGTGCGTTTGGTGCCAGATGGTTGTGGCTGCTGTAAGGTGTGTGCCGCACAGCTCAACCACGACTGCCACGAGGGCCGACCATGTGACCACCATAAGGGCCTGGAGTGTAACTATGGGAACGATGTGGGCAGCACCCACGGAATCTGCAGGGGGTAAGTCATGTGGTTGGTACATACTGGGGTCAGTTCCCCAATGATGGGTTATGTGCTTCTAAAAGGAGCCTCATCAAGATAACAAATTATATGTATTATTTTTCTATAATGTAACTATTTAAACAATTGCATTTAATTTGATTTTTGATCATGCAATATTTGCCTTAGTTATTAAAATGTCTGTAGTTTTGTATTTATTTTGTCAATATGGCTAAATTAACTTATGAAGTTTAATTTGTGTCCCTGGCCATATTTTTGTGGGCTTCGTATAATTATTTCAAATAAATTATTATGAAGATATTATGAGAAAAATAAAACTATAGTAATACTATGTTAAGATTTACAAAATATAGTCAGACTAGGTGAAGTGGATTAGATTTGTGATGGTTCGTTTAAAGCTGCTTGATTTGAGCCATGTTCCCCTCAGATCCATCCAGAACTCCGTCTTTATGTGCAGCCCACTGCGTTGCCTCATACACACCTGATTATTTATAAGCATGAGGCCTGATGCTAAATAAAGCTGCTGTTTGGATTTGGGCAGCAGAGGAACTGAGCTGGTGTTCGATTGAGCCTTCAGCAGACCAACCACCATCTGTAAACAAGTCACAAGTCATCCCTGTGCCAAGAATAGAAGCAGTGAGACAGAAGCGCAGTTGATTTAGTCTTTTATTCATATATCTCTCCCTGAATGATGTCCTTTCATTCTAGTTGACAATCATTTTAAAATGTACTTTACCCTTGATCAAAATAACTTTTCACCAGCTACACCCAGACAGACAGACAGCTAGAGAGAAAACAGAGAGATGACATTGGAGGGATAGATGGAAATGTGGATGGATGGATGGATGGATGGATGGATGGACGGATAGATAGATAGATAGATAGATAGATAGATTGAATGATTGATTGAATGATTGATTGAATGATGCATGGATGGATGGATGGATGGATGGATGGATGGATGGATGGACGGATAGATAGATAGATAGATAGATAGATAGATAGATAGATAGATAGATAGATAGATAGATAGATAGATAGGATTGAATGATTGATTGAATGATTGATTGAATGATGCATGGATGGATGGATGGATGGATAGACAGACAGACAGACGGATAGATGGATAGATGGATAGATAGATGGATAAATGGTGGATGGATGGACGGACGGACGGACAGACAGATAGACGGATGGATGGATGGATGGATAGATAGATTGACTGATTAACTGATTGATTGATTGATTGATTGATTGATTGATTGATTGATTGATTGATGGATAGATAGATGGATGGATGGATGGACGGAAGGATATATGAATGGATAGAGAGATGAACAGATAGAACCCATGACCCCGATTAGATATAAGTTCAGAAAAATGAATGAATGAATGCTCCTGACCGCCAGTTCTACTTGTCGCTTAAATATCACATACCATTTTTAGGATTTGTGAATAAACCAGGTTTTCTTTCTAACCAGCCCGGCTGGAGGGTCGCTCATGCGAGTACAACGGTCACATGTACCAAAACGGCGAGAACTTCCAGGCCGGCTGTAAGCACCAGTGCACCTGCATTGACGGTGCGGTTGGTCATGCGTCTTCGGTCCTGCTACGACGCGTTTCGGCGCGCTTTTCTTGTCCTTCCTCATGATGGTCGGGAGCAAAGTTCGGACAGTGCTGCATGAACGTGGACTGCCACCGCGATGCCTCGCTTCTGCCACCTGTCTACAGACGCCCAAAACTGCAGCCTCAACGGCCCCCGTACCTATACCCTCACGTCCAGCCCTACCCCAAACCTTATCCCAAACCCTACCTGCCCGAGCTGGAGGACGACATGGGCAATGCAGTGGTGGACGTGGGGAGGAAGTGGGAAAAGATGCACAGACACAAACACATGGTGCAGGTGGGAGAATCTATACTGCAGAAGAAGGGCAAAGCCAAGAGTATATATATATGTAGTGACTGATATGGGGATTATAGACCAATACCGACATGCGATGTTTTTATGTTGATGCTGATAAAAACATTTGTTATTTAGAAAAATATTTTCGTTTCTGCTTTGTACCTAATCAGCTGCTACAATTTCCTGAAACACATTAATTTAACTGGCAGGTACAAAAAGGAAAACTTTATGGTCATTTTCAACATTTAACTCTAATGTTCAGTGTCGCAGAGTGCTGTCAGTAAAAAGTGAGTGATTATTTGTCATTATGAACACAGCACAGCACACAGGCACCACAACCAAATGTGACTCTGCATTAACCCATCCGTGAAGGGGAGCAGTGGGCAGCCAATGTTCCCGGGGAGCAGTGCTTGGGGACGGTACCTTGCTCATGAGTACCTCAGTGGTAACTTTACCGGCCCTGGATTCGAACCTGCGACCTTCTGATCATGGGGCGAACACCCTACCGTTACGCTACCAGCTGCCCCATAGTTGCGGCATAAACGACAAAAAAATGGTGAAACTGAGTAATAATAATCAGTATTATTAACTAAATGTGAACATTTCCCAATTTTTACAGTTTAAATAATTAAAAGATAATAATATGAAATATATGTATATAAAAGGTCAGTCTGGAGGGAATTTTTGTAGGAAAATAATGGTGTAGATTAGTTGACTAATCTAAAAAGTAGTCATTAGTGTCAGACCTAATCAGAGTTGCTGGTGACCATGTTTTTGTAGTTTCTAGAATGTTCCAGTTCATTACATAGCTGTTTCTTTGTGAATCAGTATCAACATCCGATCAAAGAAGGATTTTCTTCCGACAGCTCTGGGTGTATTTGTATGAGTGCGTGTGCTGCATGAGCATTTTCCAACGGAGCCTTGTGAACCCACGTAACACACACACACACACACACACACCGACCCACCCACACACACACACCGACCCACCCACACACACACACACACCGACCCACCCACACACACACACACACCGGCCTGAAAAGGCACGTAGCTCCGTCACCCAGCATCTGCGTAATCGCCTTCTCTATGCCTCAGTGTTTTGTGAATGGTCCCTGTGTAGTTTACCTTCCCTCTCCCTCTCGCTCTCGCTCAACACATCTAGACTGGAAGAAGGCGAGGAGGCAGTGCATTGCCCAGACCACCGGCTGGACGCCCTGCTCTCGCAGCTGCGGCATGGGCGTGTCGTCTCGGGTCACCAGCGACAACGCGCAGTGCAAACTGCAGAAGGAGACTCGGCTCTGCACCGTCAGACCCTGCAGCTCCATGGCTGTGCCCATAAAGGTGCCAATTTACAGTCGACTTTCACAATTAAGACCTTTTTATTTTTCCAAATTGTAACTGTGACGCGGCGATTTTTGCGCCAGCGTGTCAACGAACACCACTTACCACTCGGGTGACGAAAGTTTGATGCGTTTTAGGAGAGATCACACGTATGCACCTCATCAGCCGCTCTGTAGAGCCGAGCTGCCACAAAAACCTAACATTCTTGGAACAGAAGCATTCGTCAAAATGTTCATCTTTACCATAGTATTTCATCATAAACCATCAGTAAACAAGGCGTTAAGTGTAAAATACAGAACTTGCCCTTTAAGACATAAAATTAGCTACACAATGAAAGAGACAGTTGGAAAAACATAAATACAAAATGCAACCTGCTTTAAGCAAACGTGAAATCCAGGATCTACTTTTCCAATCGCCGTCTTCAATTTGCACTCGCAGAATTAGAGGGACATTTGAACTAAAAATGTTTAAAGCTTTTCCAACGTAACAGCAGCCTCAGTTATCTTCAGCGCTTGAGCCGAAGTCGACCGCTCTCCTTTTAGTTTCTTGAAGTTCAGACCCGAAGAAACCGTTCAGATTGTGCTCTTGTGGCTCTTTTTCTGATCTGTCATGCAGCACAGTTATGTTTTGCTATAACTATGGAAACCCGTTGGTGCCCCCGCCACTAAAATCCTTTGGGAAATCCCAGTGACACATCTGTGGTTCAGGCTTCAAGGCATCTGGTTGGGGCTGCTGAAGAAATTAATGTTCTTTTAGCAACCAAAAGCTAACGTTAGAACAGGTCACGAACTAACGCACCACTTCTCATGACCTTGTGGATTTTTCTTTTAAGACCCCAGGGCGCGGGGTCATGAGTGCTGGGGTCAAAGGCAACTTGACCTCCTTTAGGTTCTTGAAGATGTTTGACCTCTCATTTGGAAGTGTTCTTCAGGTTTGAACTTCAGGGCAGTTGGTAGTGTAACGTTTAGGGAGTTGACCCTGTGATCAGAGGGTCGCCGCTTTGTTACGCCACCAACTGCCCCAAAAGTGCCCAATTGAAAGTGTTCTAGTAGTGAACTCCCTCCAGCAATGTCAATACTGACATTTAACCAGTCTACTCTCCCCCCCCCTTTTTTTAAATCTACAGAAGGGTAGAAAGTGTTCCCGCACCCAGAAGTCCCCCGAACCGGTGCGTCTGCACTACGCCGGCTGCCGCAGCGCTCGCTTCTACCGTCCCAACTACTGTGGCGTGTGTCGGGACGGCCGCTGCTGCTCCCCGCGTCGAACCCGAACCGCCCCGGTGGCCTTCTCCTGCCCCGACGGCCAGCGCTTCCACAAGGCCGTCATGTTCGTGCAGTCCTGCAAGTGCAACGACGACTGCGGTCACCTCAACGAAGCCGCACTGCCGCCCCAGCGCTGGCTCTACGGTGACACGCACAAGTTCGTCGACTAATCGCCATCATCGCCGACCCTGGAAAAACCAACCTCGAATTTACGTTTTTATCTCCCCACCTTGACCAAACCCACAAATAGAGTAGCGTTTCGGAGGTGTAAATGTGAGTAGACGCTAGAGCGGTGGTCCAGAACCAACCTACGTTTTTTTTTTTTAATTAGAAACTCCTATTGTGAGAGAGATGCCCACTCGTTGCCCGGAGACGACGAAAGGGAGAAACGCCGGGCGTGTGAATAGGTTGAGGAACATTGTCGTAGGTAGCCAATTTTTTTATTACGCTTTTCGTTTATGGCATTTTAGCAGACGCTCTTGTTCAAAGCGACTTCCATTTTGGAGAAACTTGGGGTTAAGGGTCTTGTCAGGGGCTTGATGGCGGTAGGTTTTTTGTTCAGGGAACTCAAAGCTGATAAATGCTGGAGGATTTGAGCACATGACCTGTTGGTCCTACAACTAACATCACCCTCAAGTCTGAAAATACATTTTATCCCTGCAACGGCAAATGCAGTCTGAAGCGAGGAAGCAGATGAGTGCGTTGGACCTGTTAAATGGAAAAACTGTGCTCTTCAAAAACTGGGAAACCTTCGGAGCGACGACTTGTGCGTTCTGTCGAGAATCAAGATGACGAACAACGGATCAACTGCCGTCTGGGACGCAACACGAGGCAGAATGGTGACCGCGCTCTGAACGTTGAAGCTCATAGGATTTGTATTAAAAATAGGCGCTGCCAGCGGAAAAACACGTTTGCTGAAAACAGGCCCTAAATCACACGTTTCATCGTGATATACTCTGTCGGCCAGTAGCACAGTCCGTATGTTTCAATTCAGTTCAAATCATGAGCCAGCGATTAATATGAGAACATTCTTCTCATTTACTATGAATAAGACTTCCTGTTCAGTATAACGTGATGTTACAGTGCGTACGAAGTCTGATCAATGTTCTTTATTTAGGATTTGTTGATCATGAAATCGATGTATCGTTCTACCCCTAGAGGAGGCCTCCTATTTTTTGGCCAAAGCGACTCAGCATTCCGGCGTCTCTCCATCGAGTCGCCGAGTTGAAGCAAATTACAATTGTGTGTTCTGGGAGCAGCACGAAAGGCAAGCGAAGCCTCTGGTTTTCACTGTAAAAATACGCTTTAAACCAGGCGCGGAGAAGTAAACATGTAATTTCAAGCCGTCTGGGTGGAACTGCGCTCCATCTTGCAAATTTGGCCTGTAATCTAGCGAGCGATGGCTGACGCTGGGCCAGATGAGACTCGGGGCTCGGTGACGCCACCGCCTCTATTTCTGCCTCCTGGCTTGGGTTTACGAGGACGCCGGAGATGACGTCACGCTCGTTACGGAGGCCGCAGGAAAACCGCGAGGAGGATTACAGTTGGAATGCGGAGAATTGCGGCTCCAGCTCGGAATTAACACCGAACAGTGACTCGACATGTTTTAGCAGTGAAAACAGAACCTTTAAGGCATTACATACTCAAAAAAAAAAAAAGAGTTGTGACGAGTACTTTAGGCAGAATTTATATGTTAGAAAATACTATGGATGTAAATCACAACTTATAACATATAATATTGATTCTATTGTCATCAATGTAACATCTTCTGATATCAACGATACGCTTTTAATTTGATTTGGTTTAGAAGCTGGTGATCGATATCAGATGCTGATTTAACACAAGCACTTCCATTCATATCAAACCATAAAAACCAATTCAAAACTCTTGTAATAAAGAGAGAACTGCTGTTCAATATAAAGGGACGTTACAATATGTGTGAAGTCTGCTCAGTGTTTTCATTTTGAATCAACGCTATGGAATCGTTAATCAGTGAATTGAGGTAGATTGGTGTATCGATACAGCACTATTTGTAGCGTTAGATAAGCCTTTATTAGTCCCACGGTGGGGAATTTACAGCAAAGGAGACAATATAAAAGAGGTTAGTTAGTTGGAGTTTTAATGCCGTATCAGCAGCTATGGCTATTTTATGGCCATGGCAGGTCTAATAAAACAAAAGTAAAAGCAGGAATAATGCAAATAAAATCTAGTTTTTTCTAAATCTAAACTAACTTAAAAACCTAAAATTTTCCAAAGGTGAGACTTGGTGAAATACATCACTCAGAATTTTGCCTCCAGAAACGCAGTCATTTGTTTTTCAGGGCTGAGGTCGTTTTAAATGAGATTCATTTCTAGTAAAATCCAATAAAACAACCTGTATAACCTGCTTTTGGTCTTTCTGGGAGAGAACTACATTTCCCACAATCCCGCGCAAGCCACGTCACATTAACATGACAAATGCTGTTCCGCAATGAACACTGAAAATATCAATAAATGGCTGCGAGTTTAATGCTGGTTGTTATTTATCAGCTAAAATACGAGTTGTGTGTGTAACAAAAGGGAAGATTTAAGTGAACTGCAGTGTTCGAGTGCTGGTGTAGTAGAGGCCCAGCGTGCAGCTAATCGCTGAAGCGCATTTACCTCTGAACAATAAGCAGACCGCCATATAGATCGGTCAGCCATATATCAGACACCAAATATCCCATTTTAAATCCAAAAAAAGAGCAAAGCACACAATTGAGTAGCTGTATAAAAAGTTTAATTTCTTTAAAACAAAACAAAAAAAAGATGATTCAGGACAAAATACATTCTTCCCCCGGAGCAAGTTAAAAAAGGTTAAAAGCTGAGAAGCAGAGCTTTAAAACCAACAGCACAGACTGGAGAGGATTTCTCCAAAAACCCAATGAGGAAGTAGGAGGAAAAGGAGGAGGAGCAAAAACGTCGGTACAACATTGGTACGCTGATGATCCTTTGGTGTGTCTTCAGGACTTCATCTGGACTGCTCAACTACACGGGGGGAAAAGGAGAGGAGATTAACTGACCTGAAGTGTACGCAGAATTTCTCCACAAACCCAATAAACCAATACGCTTCTGCTCACTCACGAGTAAGGCTGTGCAATTAATCAAATTTTTATTTCAATTTCGGCTCCAAACAATCACAAAAATAATGTAATCTACAAAAAACAATTAGAATTATTTTGCCACATTACGCTCTGCAGGTGTACTCATGTTTTGTCTTGCATTCCGAATGACACACGCGCACACACTAACACACCTTCCGAAGACTAAACGCATGTGTGTGTTCCGGAGGCGGTGTACAGTCTGAGCGGGTAAAGATGACGGAAGGAGCAGAGCATTATCATTTAGTCAGCAAGAAAAGTAAAGTGTAAAGTAATCGTGTTAAATAATTGTGATTTCAAGATCGACCAAATTAATCGTGATTATGTTTTTTTTCATAATCGAGCAGCCCTACTCACGAGGAAGGTTTTTTGTACGTGACAAGCAAGCGCTCTTGCAGTCTGACAGAAACGGAAGCCTCCAGTCATTATCCGAACCACTTAACCCCAACCACGGTCATCCTGGGAACTTAGGGGCGCAACGGTGGGACCAAGTGGGTGCTAACACACCACAGGATGCACACACTCACATAGTCACACCTTACGGGGCCATTTTAGAGTCACCAATTAACCTATAATGCATGTTTTTGAGGTGTGGGAGGAAACTGGAGCCCCCGGCAGAAACCCACGTGATATTTGAGGAGAATGACGTTTAAAATCACATTATACGCCTGACTATTACATTTTTTAAATATGTCAATGTAACTACCAAGTTACACGGACTCCAAAATGCTTGAGCTGCTGCCGCACCACCCTGAGGTAGAGTGTTCAGGAATGGGGCAGAAAAACGTTCAAAAACAAACTTACTGTAAGAGGAGATGTCGATCTCTTCCGGCAGCTCTGCCACGTTGACCTCAAAGCGGTCCTGCACGTCGTTCAGCGTCTTGGCTTCTGTCTCGTCCGACACGAAGGTTATGGCCAGACCTTTAGTGCCAAAACGACCTGCACGGGCAACCTGACGGGAAGCAGTGAGAAATCAGACACTGCCACTACAGTGTCCACTGTTAGAGGCCCCAACACTGACCACTGACAGAGGTAAGCACATTTAGATGATAAGTTTTTGAAAACTATCCTGTAGTTATCTTGAAACTAGAGCAGTAAAAATGGCACAAAAATCAGTGATAAAATCCACGTGGTGATCTTAACATTTATCACTTACGGAAAACGCCGTTCCCACAGCCCCAGAATGCGAGTTTGAATAAATTAAGGCTCACCCTGTGCAGGTAGGTGTCTGAATCCTCGGGCATGTCGTAGTTGAAGACGATGTTGACTCTCTCGATGTCCATGCCTCTGCCAAACAGGTTGGTAGCCACCAGGATCCTCCTCTGGAAGTCCTTAAACTGCTGGTAGCGGGACAGCCTTGCAACAAAGCCACATTCAGCAGTTTAGACCGAGTGTTCTGGCACTTGCTGATTATTAATCATCGTATCATAACAATGTGGCCATTATCAAAACTAAACAGGCTTTGGCTAACTTCATGTTCTCTATTTAGATAAAAATCCATGTTCATCAGAAACTAAACAGTCTGGTCAGGTGAAGGTTGGTGTAGATGTAGATGATGAGGATGATACACACCTCTCCTCCTGGGCCATGCCTCTGTGGATTGCGATGGCAGGGAAATTCTGTTCCACCAGCAGCTGTGAGAGAGCCACACAGCGCTGCACTGACTTGACAAAGATCACCACCTGCAGGTGAGAAACGGTATTACACAAACTTCAGCCAGCCACCAGACGTCACACTCCTCAGTTTGTACTCCACCATCCCATTAAATGGTCATTTTGGTCTTGTCGAACATCTCAACCTAGCGCTGGGTGATGAACTTGACCATTTAAGAAAGATTCAGTCCATCCAATACTGCATACCAGTTGTTTATTGTAAAAAAAAACAAAACACAAAACAAAACTGCTGTGCTGAACGAGTTAAAAACAGCAGCAGCACAACTTGGCTCCTTGCGGACAGAAACGGATCAGTGGTCAACGGGATAGAGGGAGGATGGGGACGAGTTACAGCATGCGGTTGTCCACCAAAAAAGTGCCACTATAAGTTAAGGTTCCTAAATAAACTGACTGAGAAATATGTTGCCAAGATCTTATTCAGTAACAGCATGAGCCCTACACACTTCACACTCATCAACTAACACTAGGAAGGCCATTATGTCATGCAGAAACAGTGCATCACAAAGGAAGAGAGTTGAACATCCTTTCCGACTTCCTGTATCGATCAGCAACGTGTTTGACTCACCTGGTTAAACTCGAGCACGTCGAGCAGGTCGAAGAGTTTGCGGTTCTTCTCGCTGTCCTTGAGTTTGCAGTAGTACTGCTGCAGGCCGTGTAAGGTCAGCTTCGTCTCGTCGTCCACAAACACCTCCATGGGCTGAGCGGAGGAAGAGGTGAAAAGAGGAAAGTTGGTAAAGATTTTAAAGTGCAAGAGGTGAACCCAAACTGAAAATGAGGATCTGAACTCACGTCCTGCATGAACTTGCGGCAGACCGGCCGGATCTCTTTACTGAGTGTGGCGCTGAACATCATGCACTGTTTCTCATGAGGGGTGAGCCTGAAGATGTCCTGCACGTCACTCCTCATGTCTGTAAGAGACATTAAGTGTTACAGATTTGGGTTAACACAGCCAGAATATTTTATACAAGAGTAATTTTTTTTAATAGAGACTGCTTTACAAAAACGTTATCATGAAGATTACAAATGAACAAACTGCAATCTTCTGTGGCTAAAACACACTGAACCAAGAAGTGTGTCCCTCATACCGAGCTGTTCCAGCATCTTGTCGCACTCATCGAGGACAAAGTGCTTGACGTTCTTGAGGCTGAGTGTTTTGCTGCGGACGAGGGCGAGGATGCGGCCCGGCGTGCCGACCACGATGTGGGGACAGTTCTTCTTCAGCACCTCCTCGTCCTTCTTGATGGACAGACCGCCGAAGAAGACGGCCACTTTGACGGTGGGCATGTACTTGGAGAAGCGTTCGTACTCTTTGCTGATCTGGAAGGCCAGTTCACGCGTGTGGCACATCACCAGCACCGAGACCTGACGGCAAGTCAAAGTTAATAAAGTAAAGGCATGAAATCAACACATTTATACAACTTACAAACATCAACAATGCAAATTTACTTAGGGATAAAAAATTTTTATAAAATAAGAATGTGACTCCCAGCAACAGATGCATTAGAAAAATGTATAGACTTTTACCATTCTGGGCCCAAATTTGAGCAGATGTGTCTCACAATACAAAACCAGTAAACTACCAGACTAACATTAGACTAGTTATATACAAAAAGAACAGACTCTGAACTTAGAAATAACCAACCTGTCCGTCCACCGGCTCAATCTGCTGCAGCGTGGCCAGCACAAACACGGCCGTTTTGCCCATACCGGACTTGGCCTGGCACAAGATGTCCATGCCCAAGATGGCCTGAGGGATACACTCATGTTGCACTGAAATAAAACAAATAAGAGATTATGACAAGGAGTTCACAGCAAACCGTTCTTAATGGGTGTCAACATGCCAACAAACTTCACTCGCAAAATAAACAACTACTAGCAAGAGGGTGGAGAGGTTACAGCTTTTTATATTTATTTCAGAATATCCCAAACTCATCTTCAGGTCAACAGTGTAATGTCCAAGTCTTATTTTTCGGCTGTCTCTCACTTTAAGGACTCATTAAAAATAATCACTCAAGATACATAGTTGTTATTAAGGCCTTGAAGCAGAGATGACCCTGTGGCAGCTAGAACAACCAGAAATAAATCTGGGATCACACTTGCTGCGTTAATAAGTCATTTAATAAGGTGAGAATTTTGCTTCTTGCAGCTTAAGACCTTTATGAAACTGAATAGCCAGGCTGGGTTCACATCACTTTTAATCTGCTTATCCAACTGCTGAAGACCTAAGCATAAATATTTTGATTCCATAAACTTGTCACTCAGACTGTAACAAATAACTATAGAACCTTCCACAAACATACCTTCTGAAGGATGTTCAAAACCACAGTCCACGATGGCTCTGAGCAACTCTGGCTTGAGTAGGAAATCTCTGAAGCCGGAGCTGTGGATGGAGACGTAAGAACCCTTCACCTCCTTCTTGCCGGCGGGGGCCGCACTCTCAGGGGCTGCCTGTGGCTCCTCGTCTTCCTCGTAGTCCAACAGCTCGTTATCAACGTCATTCTCGGCCATGCTGGAAAACACAAAGCACACAGTAAGTCAGGGCAATTCACACCTGATGCTCTCGAGGCCCTTTGTCTCTCAGCTACCAAATCCATTAAATGGAGTTAAAGTTGAAAAGCACGATTGAAACACTTCTCGTAAAATACTTTAAAAACAGTAACTCCTGAAGTGACGGTAAAAACTATCCTGTGTAAGAAACAAAAGCCAAATGTTTTGATGCCTCCAGACACTAATTTAACATATATGCACAAGTTATGAAATCGACAGGTATTTAAAAGTTATACAATTGTGCAACACCTTGAAAGTTGATGCTGCATTATGGGGAAAAAAAAAAACAGGAATGTTCTCAAAATGAAATGAACAGCTCTTATTGAGATGAATTAGTTGTTTTAGAATGAATGGGGTTCATGCAGCACTTAAGCATCAAAGGGGCCATTCTGGAGAACTGCTTGTGAGCCGTCCTGAAACATTTCTTTATCCCAAAATCAGTTAAGTGTTGATGCTCTTCAACTGAAATGAAATACTGACTTTTGGGCCATCTTGAACTAATGTGGCCTATAAAATCAGCTGCTTTTGGCCTTTCTGGAAGAGAGCTACATTTCCCACAATCCCGCGCGCACCCCTCGTTTTTTACGTAGCGAAAAATGCCACTTATGCGTTGTTATGCATTTACTTGTGCTTTTGTGGATTCTCACAAAAAAAAGTCACAGACAGAGAAAACAGGAAAACGTTGTGCGTCACTAATAAGTGTTCGTGGGAAACAAGGTCAGGTTGATTAAACGACGCTTCAATTCTGGAAAAATTATCTCGACCATTTTTTGTAATCAAATTATTCGAACAATCGTTTCAGCTCTAGATAGAAGCCTCTTTTTTTAGAATTCTGCTACCAGCGTGTAAACAGTACCAAGGATACAAGCTTGCATAAAGCTAAACCCCAGCAATCCATACCAAACGGTGCAACTGTGAGGGAATTCCAGTTCCAAACAGATACGGCGCAGCTGCTGCCGCGCGTCAGCCGGTCGTGACTGTAGCTTTACGCAAATTACGTAAGTAAACATCGTCACAACGAGTCGAGGTTTTAAATATCATTCTGAAACAACATCCAGATTTAATCTTAGAGTACAGGTTAACACCTAGTATTAAACCAGCACTTGCGCCTATTAAAAAGTTTCGGGGGGACTGAACAATAGCTCAACTTCATTCACGGGCCACACGAGTGCTAACGCTAACCGGCTAGCACCCGTGCAAATACGTAAATACCTGTATAGCGTTACAACTTTTATTTGAGCTTAATTTGGTTTTAGGCAAAGCGCTAGCGACTGCTACTAAGGGATTTACTAAACTCGGATGCCGTAGCAACGTTAGCATTACGTTCGACGCTAGCTAACGTTAGCTCTACAATGCAGATAAAGGCTTGCTAAGCTACTTAGCAACATGCTAGCAACGATACTCAGCTTGCTTACTCATAATAAATGTATCCGATACTTTAGTCGGGGACTATTATACTCCTTCGCACTCGTTAACGCTCGCGTTAACAAAATAAAACCATGAAAGTTGGCTTAACCTCCGCGGAAAAATGAGAAATAAATCCGTTCTTACCTTACTGTGTTAACACGCGATTCAGAAGTGGAGCGCCCTCAGACAGCACATGGGGGCAGGCCGCGAGTTTATACTACAATCCGGAACTACCGCCTCCTCGAAACGCGGCGATGTGATTGGCTCGAGTAAGCCGTCCTTCACGCGGGTTGCCCTGATGGCCCTCTGCTGATTGGATGAAAATGTCCGTCAGTCAGTGCCGTACAGCCAATGAGTTTCTGTGGTGGGAGGGCATTGGATTAAGAAGCCATGGATACAATACAATACAATACAATACAATAAAATACAATGAAAGTAAATAAATCTGATTTTTTTTATTGCAAATTAATGACTTTACAATATATTTTTCCTTTCCCCCTCATTTGTTCTGAGAAAATATATTCAGTAATATATTGAACGTGTACAAACATGCATGTAAATGCTATTCTTCAAGGCTACAATAAAAGCACAAGATGTTGCACAGTACTGTAAAGAGTTACAAGCTGCGCTATGAAATATTGGAAAAGCTGAAATTTTCATTGTGATTTATAGAGTTAAAAGGGTTTACACAGGGAAAGTAATTAATAATTGGCATACACAGTGAAGATGTAAAATATATAAAAAGTCAGGTTCAAGATTATGACGAGGTTCGAAAAAATCTTAATATAGTTTTATTTAAAAAGTAACACAACATATCTACCAAATTAAAAAATAACATGTACCAAACATTTCTTTATTCATAACCACCCTTACTTAAGCCCTAATGAATATGTAAAGAATGTCAATTCATCTCAAGATAGCACTCAGACTGCAATCTACTAAACATACTGTATGTATATAGAACTTCAAGTATCTGCTACTTCTGTAGAGCTGATAATAGCGCCATCTAGTTTCTAATTGTGGGTTTCAGTGGCTTTGGTTGCAGTCTAGGTCAGAAGAGTTAGTTTACTTGGATTTATAATACATTAAACATGTTCAGAGAAATCACACAACACATATGAATATAATATTGACATAATGATCATAAAAATCAGGTGTTTACAACATACTTTATCATTTAATATGAAACAAGGCCTGTATGAATGGAGAGTTCCTCAAATGTAACAGAACATTCTGACTCTCTTTGTGAAGAGAATGTAGCCAGGTGTCAAATCGATTTCAACACTTCACTTAAACTTAGTCAACATGAAACAACTTTGAGAGGAAACTGCTGCATCCGTCCTATGATTTTTAGGGTAAAATGTGTGAAAACCAGCTTGACGACAGCTCTCACAGTGCAGACTCATATCACATGCTAGAAGTCTTAACATGAGAACTTTATTAAGGTAAATAAACAAGGCACGATGGCCAAACCCAAACAGAAACGTCTTTTAAATCTTCAAGAAAACAAGCAGCACAGCAGACAGGGACTGAGGTTGACTCAAATGGACAAGAAAAAAAGTTAAACAGAAAAGTAATAAGGGGCACGGCTAATCGAAAGGAACAGACCAACCAAATTAAACCAAAAACAGACAGTGAAACAACAAAATGACTTGACAGACAGAAAAGGGACAACTCAAAACCCAACAATGGTGGCATCTGGTGGCCACCAAAATGAAAGTTGCTGGTATTAGTTAAAGGTTAGATGTTACAAGAAATACTTAATGCAAAATCTCAATTGAAATGCTTTAGTTGCTTCAAAATGTGATTCAAATTCCATTAATTACAAAAAGGATGGTGATTAAACTGACACAAATCATCGTTATGGTGGCTGGTACCATATTTGAGTCTATTGTACCAATTTAAAATTTCAGTAGTATTAGTTTCCAAAAGAACAATAATGCAGACAAAATTAGTATGCAAAACATCCAGCAATGTGCTAATAATTGTAGTGAAGTAGAGAGTGAAATTAGGAGTGATCTAATAGTACTCACATACAGACAGGTTGTAGGTTCAAGCAGAGCTCTATCCTATTTTTGTAACACCAACCTTTGGGCATTTAGGATATGGAAGTAGTTCTGGATAAGAGCATCTGCTGTCATGCTGTAAATGTACGTACTAATCTAATGTTGATAATACTCAGTTTAAATACAAAGTACTATATATATAATACTAAAGCACAGTACAGTTACTCAAACACTCAACACCACTGAATAAAAAGGCCATGACTAAATCCGTGATTCTGTGGCTGAGAGGAAACTCCAGTGTGCGGTGGAGAAAGCTGGGAAGGTGTCCGAATCAGGGCGGGAACTGCTCTCTGATGAGGTGCAAGATGTGGAGTGGGGCTGCTGCAGGAAATCCCTGACGTGGCGTGGCAGCGTGTGGAGGAGCCAGCTTTCAACAAGCAAACCGCCACCACAGAGACCCAAGCAGCTTCCCAACTCCACAGGAAGATCCTCCAGGTTGTTGCCTTGCACATCCAATCGGGAAAGGTGGCTCAAACATGACAAACCATGCTGCAGGGAACCCAGGGAGTTGTTGGCCAAATTCAAGGTGCGCAGCTCCACACAGTTTTGGAAGAGTTCTTTGGGTAGACTCTCCAGCCTGTTCCTGCTGACGTCCAGCTCGGTCAGCAGGGTCAGGGACCCCACCTCGGAGGGTAGATCTTCGAGGAGGTTTCCCGCCAAAAGAAGGCGACGGAGTCGGTGTAGCGTAAAAAGTGCTGGCGGAAGGTTCTGCAACTGATTGTGGGCCAAATCCAAAAGTTCTAGGGTGCGAAGAACCCCAACACTAGCAGGCAATGCCAGCACTCTGTTATAGGCAAGCCGCAGGGAGGACAAACGTCGCAAGTGCTGCAACCCCAGCAGTTCCTCCAAGGTCCGCAGGCAGTTGTGTTGCAAGTCCAAGCTACGCAGTCTTGTGAGTGCAAGCAACGCAGATGGCAACCTTTCCAACTGGCATCCCTGCAGCTCTAGCTCTGCCAACCCAACCAGACGCCTCAGTCCTGTGAGCACCAGTAATCTAGCTCCTTCATTGTGGATCTCCAGGCGCACCAAACTCCCTGCAATCTCGCTTAGCTCTCCGGGGATTCTCTGCACCATCCCACGAAGGGTGAGTATCCGGAGGTGACGCAGTTGACGCAAGCTGCCCAGTGCCCAGCCGCGCCCCACGCTACCTTCACTGGCCAAACGGCCAGTGAGGTGGAGCTCCTGCAGGCCACGCAGAGAGTAAACCCAGCTCGGGATCTCTGCAGCCTGAGTGAAAGTGAGATGCAGTGACTCCAGACGTTCCTGAAGGACCACCAGAGCGGCGGGCTCCACCATGGCTGAGCAGTGGTACAAGTGTAGCTCTCTAAAACAAAAAGAATATGGAGACAATTTTGGTTGGTTTTGTGAAGTGAGTTCAGGCTTGACTCTGTTGTACTTCCAGCAGAACTATCATTGAATGCCTGAGCAAAACCCTTAAGCCCAAATAGATCAGGTGAGATTGTTCTAGGTTAAAGGTGAGTAAAACCTGTGAAAACCAGCTTAATGACACTTGTTTCTCTTAACTCTCTCAACTCTTCTTACTCTCAAATGAACCAATTCAAGGTTTAGGATTTTGCTCCACTTACATAAAAGCCTACAGGTGGCAATTTCACCTCTTGAGTATAACTTTCCAAAAGAACAAAATTCAACCACCTCAAATACCTTAAAAATGCTTATAAATCACCTTCTCCAAGTTAATTGTACTTTGTCGAATGGCAAGTTCCTTCAAAACCATCACCTGAGAGCAATCATGTTGGATATTTGAGTTGGCAGCTTGGCATCCCCAATCAGCTCCAGTTTCAGCACTTCCAGCTGGCTCAGGGTGAAGAGAGCTGGAGGCAGACGAGGAACAGCCACCAGCTGCAGCATAGAGCGCCCCTGGTGGTCAGAGGTTATCATTGAGCGTAGCCGGGCAGCGCTCCAGCGGCGCTCCAAGTTCTCCTCCATGAGCCGGGTCTCGCTAACAGGAGATAGGAAAACCGATAGTCGCTGGGCAAGCAGAGGGTCGTACTGGTCAGTCATGTGTAACAGGAAGGCCAGGTCATTGCACAGGTCTGGTGCATCCAGAATGGAGCCGGCCCCTCGTAGACGTTGGAAGGAGTACTGTCTGAGGGACCTGGGGTGGGAACATGGCCAGATACTTGTTAAAGACAGTGAACTTGGAGGTCAAAACATTGAGATGGTGGAGGCAAAAATAAGAGAAGACGTTTAGGAAGTTGAGTAATTCTACTCAGCAGGTTCATCTTTACTCACTCGGTTAGCATTCACCTTGGGAGAGTTTGACAGAACACTTGGTAAGAAAGACAAACAGATGAGTTAGTATCATTCAACAGATGAACTAAAAGTCAAATACTAGCCCAGTTTTTCAAAAAGACAGAATTATTTGCTAATTCATGGTTGAAAATCTTCACAATCCACTAGGAGAAAGCTAGTTACACTCTGAGCAGTCACACATGATGATGAGAAGCTACATTAACACAGCTGTGGATTAGGTGAAAACAGGATAAAAGGACACAGGTACACTACATTTTTTTAGTAGTTCTAGATCTTGAGTCAAAGGCAAATGGACGTTTTTTAGGTTCTTGAAGACATCTTACCTCTCATCACAAAGGCTTCAGTTTTAGTAGGTCTCCAAGAACCTACTAAAGGATCACACTTTTCCACTGACTTAAATGTCCAGTGGAAATCGGGTGATGACACTATGGCCATGTGACACACAATGCCTACTTTTGCTTATCAGTATGCTCACTCCATACTGGTTTTTATTTCCAGACCACCAAAGTTTGGTGCCAGTTTGGAACCCATTTTGCAGCACAGGCACCATTTCTTTCAATGGAAAAATGTGACACTAGTTCCAAATTGAGATGCAGTGGAAAGTCAGAGTGAATCTAATGTTCAGGGCCTTGTTAAACACCAATTTGGTCATATTTAAGTTAAATGTAAGGGCAAGTGAACCTAGATCTATTGTATTGTTCTTGGAAAACACCGGTCATGGTCAATTCCCTTACAAAGACAACATGGTCGTGGCAGGTTTGCTGCAAACTTGTTAATTTGGGGCAAATAGTGGAGTTTGCCAGAATATGTGGCCACAAGTTTGCCATTGTCAGCCACTAGTGGCAAACTTGCAGCCCTGTTCTGGCAACAATGACAAACTGCCACTAGTGGCAAATGTATTTGCCGGTGATTTGCCAGTAACGGCAAACTTATAGTGAACTTTTGGTCACAAATTTGCCAGGTGCATGTGTTTTCCACAAAGTTCACCGCAAGTCCACCTCAAGTTTGCCACAAACCTAATTTGCAAGTGAAAATATGACCTTGCTGTAAATTTGCAGCAGCATTGCCAGAGGTTAGCGGCAACTGTTTGCCAGATGCCTACATTTTTTGTTAGGGTTTCCTTTTCACAATCATACTTGCGGAAGATCCAGAAAAGGGTGTACATGCCCAGCAGGCCGTAAAAAGACACCAGGCAGACATAGGCTTGCATCAGTTTGCGTAAGACAGAGGCCAGTGAGTGGCTGCACTGGAAGGCCCGGTATCCAGTCAGGGCATGGGAATGCGGCTGGCAGATGTGACTGAAGGAGATGGAGTCTAGTAATGGTGCAGTGTAGCCCACAATCAAGACGAATTTAAGCACCTTGAACACAGTCTGAGCTGCGTACACCTGAGAGGGAAGATGGAAGGTCATTATCATTGGATAATGATAACTTCCTCAAAAATGAAGTTTAGAAAAGCAAAAAAATACCTTGTAAATAATATCAGAGCTCTCGCAATGGGCTCGGAACCTTCTGACTCTTTCAAACAGAGCCCTAGCCTGTTCTCCATCACTACGGTCCAGCATTGGCCCTGGCCTGGAAGTCTCCGGAACGACGTGAGCTACCTTCGAGAAGTGTGAGGAAGTGGCAGGTTCCGGGATGGATAAGGTGGACAAAGTCGAGCACTGAGAAATGCTAGAAGGGCAAGGTGAAGGCTGGGTGGCGATGGACATGCTCCCTGTCCTCACCAGCAAGGGGCTGTCTGTTCCTGAATCCAAGCTTGACCTTCGTGTGAGGGGCGTCGGAATGGGCAGTGCCCCAGGTCTGGGTGACTGCTCCTCTTCCGGGGGATGAGTGTGGGTGCTGTCGAGCCTGGCGGCATGGGAGAGAGCCCTGGAGGTCCACGGAGACTCGCAGCATTTGGCCAAAATGGCAAGGAAGTGCTCGATGCGGGCCGAGGTGAGTGGGAAGTGGAACCAGAAGCAACCGCTGGCCAGCAGCACCAGTGACTGCAGCAGGGTGATGTAGGGCAGGAAGCGAGAGAACCAGGGCAGGGCCTCATGGTAGCACACCTCGTAACATAAAAAGACACATCCAATATGTCAACATGTTTCCACTTGAGGGACACTGCTAAAGCCTGTTTTTATCACTGAAACATGCTTTTATAACCTTTATTATTACCTGACTGATGTATATGTACTGCTGGTAGTCCAGGTTGGTCCGAAGCCCTTTAGCCGGACCAACTGCCGCAGACCGAGAAGGTGGAGGAGGAGGAGAAGTAAGATGGGATGATAGGGAAGCAGTGGATGAGTCGGGGTGCGTCCCGATAGAAGAAGTGTAGTTTCTTGAGAGGGAGTGTATAGGGATGCAGACCACTCCGTCTCGCGACAGAAGCAGCGTTCCAGCCAGGATGGACACCATGAGCATCAGCAGCACCAGGTAGTCCATGAAGACTTCCCACCATGGCTTTAAGAGCTTGTAGCGTCCCTGTCTCTCACTCACTGACCACAGCTCCGACAGTGTAAACATCACCTAGAGAGATGGAGAGGACAAAAAGAACAGATTAATTTAGGAAGAGTAGTGTGTTGGGAATGAGAGGTACACAGAGAGGATTATGGAATACAGAAAAACATTGTCACTGTCAGGCCGAAACCATTTTTGGTCATAAAACAATGCTAATGGTCAGTCTTCACATTGGCCTGAGAGTTGTAGAAATATTTAACCAACAAAAAGTGTTGAAAATGTCTTGCTCTCTCTCTCTCTTATACATAATTCTTGTGGTGAATCATCAAATACTCAAATGAAATTAGGTACTGACCTGAAACTATATGAGTAAATAAATGTACATTGCCCTGCATAATATAGAGAAAAAGTAATAATTACATCATATAAATATACTTACAGCTTTGCAGCCTTTTCCAGAACTTGACTGTCTTGGTGCAGAGGCAAACAAATGCTCACACGAACACAGAATTCATGGTCCTGAATAGTCCGGGGGCCGGTGCAGTCCGGTTCGCTCGAGTCTTCAGTGCCCAGACAAACTTCACCAACTTTACTGAGGGGAACAGGGGGAGGAGAGGCAGGGCCTCACGAAAGAAAAGTGGAGCGTGTGGTTCTGGGATGGTTTTTACTGCTGCCATGGTGAAGAGAACAAAAAGCCACAGCACAATGGCCTTATTGACAAAACGTGTGCTTGTACTGCCTTTAAAAGACACGGTATATGTGGTTATGCGGAGCCTGAAATAGTAATAAGGATCATAATGTTTTGTTTTGGCTGTTTATTTGTGGATTTATTTAAAATGTAAGATAATATTGTGTTTACTTTATGCATTTTAATCTCCAACAACACACTTTTTAGAGTGTGTGTAATGATGTGGTGTGAACAGCAGAGGGCAAGTAAAGCAAGAAAATTCAGTTTTTTTGTCCCAGTTCAGAATTTGTTGCTCAATAAAAAACTGTAATCTTTGTTTGGCAGCTGCTTTGTTCTCATAGCAGGATTCATGTAGATTATATCACAATTGTGTGTACGTTTTTAAATATATCTTCTACATGGAGAACATCCAGGTGTGGAAGCAAATACAAGACTGATAAAGCAACTCGAAGAATGCAGCTGTGTGTGTGTGTTTGTTTATGTGAGTGTGTATGACTTCTTGGGACTTTGTGAAGGCATTTTGACTTTTCTAGAAAAGTTTCAGGTTTAACGTGAGACTAAAAGAGGTAAAAGATGCTTTTGCTTAATAAAGTTGAGATTTAGATTAGGCTTAAGCTCAGGTGTAACTCTATTATTATTTACATCTAGTCATTATGAAAGACAATGGAAACACCTCAGAAAGAGAGCAAGACATAGCTGTGAATGTGTGTGAAAGATACAAAGAGAGAGAGAATAAGTGCTACATGTTTTTCACATTCCGTAACTAACAGTTCGACGAGC
Organism: Distichodus sexfasciatus; assembly: GCA_032718565.1. Taxonomy (NCBI): domain Eukaryota; kingdom Metazoa; phylum Chordata; class Actinopteri; order Characiformes; family Distichodontidae; genus Distichodus; species Distichodus sexfasciatus. The sequence goes on along the minus strand of JAVGVS010000195.1, from coordinate 27,242 downwards.
ATGAAAAGTGTGATCTTTACATGTCAGCTCTTTCAGAATTGTTCTATTTTAGTAACGTTCTTCCTTGTTGCACGCAGCCACTGTACTTTAGTGACATTTTTGCAAAATTACTTTGCAACAGGTGCAACAACTATCTGCAAATGAAGGCACCAGGGTCAGATTAGATTCACCTTAGAAATAAGGTGAATATGGTCGATAACAGAACAGCAATGAGCTGTTCGGATAACGGATCAGTTTCTGGTTTAAATGTTCTGGAAAATATAGAAAATATAGAAAATATAGAATACTAGTGCAGTACAGTCATGTTACTACTCTGGGGTGCGTGGTACCATGGTATGGTATATGGGGAAGTTGGTAGCGTAATGGTTAGGGAAATCACCCTATCAACCTTATCGGAAGGTCACCGGTTCGAATTCTGTACCGGTAAAAGTACCACTGGGATACTCATGAACAAGGTACCATCCTCAAACACTGCCTTCCCACCCGGAGAAAACCCTCGCGAACACGGGGAGAGCACGCAAACTCCACACAGAAAGGCCGACCCTGGGTTCGAACCCAGGACCCTCTTGCTGTGAGGTGGCAGCGCTAACCATTGCACCACCGTGACAACCGCTGGACTTGAAATTGAGCATCGCAAGTGAAACTAAATTACAAAAAGCTACACAAAGACAGATTTGACCTGACTAGCATGCTAATAACCATCATGAGGTTCATAATGGTAAAGATTCTGGTTTAAGAATATGACTAAAGTCTAATGGAATATAATAAAGGCTAATTTGGATGATGTGGTTGAAAGGTTTAGTTTTTAAATGTAGACAGAGCCCATGTCAGAGAGGAAACATTGAGCTATTTCAGGTTTTAAAATCGTACTTGTACTTTAAAATCCAAACCTGATTTTTATTAAAGCAGATCTCACCGAGCTTATCTGATCTTATAAAGAGTTCAGTTCTTCTGTGGCTTTGACCAATTTGTTTCTTAGATTTAAAGGCTAATTTTGGCTGTGTCAGATCAACACCGGCAACAACTGCATAGAAACCGTCCAATCATCACACAGAAGAAACTCAATGCTTAAGTGAAACCCAGATCCTTCTTACTGATAAGCAATTTACAAATCTGGTTTAAACTATGTACATATAGACCCTAAACATTCATATAGTCTTTCGGTGCATATAAAACTAATCAAAACTTACTGTTGAAATCATTGCGGTTTTAGTCAGATATCACACCGTCCTGTGCATGACAGTAGGCGTGTGTATGTATGTGATGCATGAATGTGCATACTTGCGTGTGCATAAGTGTCAACAATCAAATATATACTTAGAAGATGTGTTTTTCTGTCCCTGCGATGACCTGTGGTTTCGCACCTCTCCCTCACTTAACACAATCTCACCCATGAACCCAGAGAAAGGCTTGCTGCTGGGTGGGGTGAGTATGTGTGTTTGTGTGTGTGTCACGGAAGACACTCACATCCAAAAATATCGCACTCTCACACAAGGCAGGCCTACACTCCTACCAGATCATTACACTTACAGATGCAATGCCAGATTTGTGTGTCAGCTTTTTTGTTTTTTAACAGGGTGGAGTGCGGTGAAATAAAGTCTTATTTTCATAGTGTGTGACTGAGATCTTCGTTGTTTGATCAACAATAGTTGATCAGTAGAATATTGGTTGTAAGGATGCACCGATCCAACACCGATATCAGTTCCGATACCGATACTTGGGCCCGGGTACCGATCCAATAGCAGTTTTTAATGAATAAGTTGTGTATCTCTCTGTGAGGAGACTGAGATTATTCTTTTCTGCTTAAGGAAATACTTGACTTAAATCCTGTTTTCCTACTAAAACAATGTAATAATTACACACCCATATGTATATGCTCAATGTTTTATTATTCAAATAAATCATTTAGCTAAAAAGTTTGTGAGTGAGAGCTGGTGTTGTTAAGGAAATTAAATAGTATAATTGTGTGATTTGATTTTGGGAATGTAGTGTGTTGTGTTGCTTGCTCTGCTCCTTGTCATATCAATATGTAGGAAGTGTGAGCGTGAATGTTGAAGAATAAACCAGCTTTACCACAGTAATACATCCCATGCAGAACCAAACCAATTGAACGTGTATGCATTTACAAATCGGCTCCATCGATCGGCCCAATGCCACCGATACCTGATCCAGCTATTTGAGTCATTATCGGACCTATATCCCATCCTCATATCAGATCACAGCCATCTCTAGTTGGTTGTAGTTAGCTGTGGTGATAAGTGGTGTAAAGTTTCATCATAATACGGTATTATATTGCTTCGACAGACAACGATGCAAAGCCTGTTTTCACACAATTTCCCTTTAATCGGTTAATTGATATGAGACAATATAATATACTGATCTTATATCACTTCAAGAGGATGAACTACTTGACTTTAAGTTCTGGCCATGACTTGGGCCGTCCATTTAATCAAAAATTAATTTCATGCCCTCACTGAATAATTTTTGAACACTGGGCATGGTTAACGCTGTGTTGGTGGCCTAGTGCTAGGGCACTCGCCTCTGAACCAAGCAGTTGTGGGTTCTAATCCGACCTCTGGCATTACTAAAACTGGGTCCCTGAGCAAGACCCTTAATCCTAGCTTGTTCTCAGGGATAAGAGCGTCTGCTAAATCCCATGAATTTAAAACTTCCTGGGTTCAGTCTCTGGGTTGGCTGTGGGGTCTTTCTGTGTGGAGTCTCCCCGTATTTGTGTGGATTTACTCTGGGCTCCTCCAAAAGCATTAGACTGATTAGTCATTCTAAATGAGGGGGTGTGGCGTAAGAAAAGCGAGTGGTCGTGAGTAGGAGGACGATGAAATACTGTAGTTACTTTATGGTTATGCTTTTTGAACAACCAACGCAAATCCATGAAGTAATGTTTGAAGCTCAGGTACACTGAAATCCTGAATTTGGACACATTTGGACACATTTTTTAGGTCATTAAAAGAGTACACGTCCAGGAAAAAGAGGACGTCTGGTCAGCTGACTCTAAATTGGCAACATGAAGCATGAATGTGAGTATGTTCGTGTGAGTGTGTGTCCTGCAGTGTGTTGGCGCCCGCCCAGGGGTGAGTTTCCCAAAAGCTTAGTTGCTAACGTATTGCTAACTATGTTAGCAACTCTATGTTAGTGGCTAATGTACATTACGTTAGTTTTAGCATTAGCATTTTAGCATTAGTTAGTGCTTTTGGGAAACCTGAAGTCCCAGCATAGGCCCCTGAGACCCCCGACTGGGATTAAACGATTCAGAATGGAATGGACAATGAATGGATGAACTATGAGAGCGAAAAACAAAACTAAAAAATTTTTATTAATCAGTTATTAAGTTTATTAATCATTTCACAATTGATTTGAGCCCTAGCCAGCACCACACCTGTTGCTTAGCTTGCTGGTGATCATAAGATTGGGGGTTTAAATCCCATGAACTACCATCGGCTCCTTAAGCAAAGTCTCTTAACCCTTAAATTGCTCTGGGGAGACAGTCCTTGTAATCTGGAACTGGAGATAATTCTGGATATGAGCGTCTTCCAAAAATAAATAATAAATGTAAATGTAAATCTAATCTGAACTGTAAGTGGCGCATCTGCTGACAAAATGATTAACCCCAGATTATTTTTCAGTTCACAGCTGAAAGGAAAGGCTGACCAGTTTTTATCTGATGTACAGTATAAACTTACAAAATACACAACAGTGTGCTGACTCAGCTCTGATGTGCGACTGCAGATATAGAAAGTGCAAAAATAGAAACGTCTTTCTTTAGTTAATTTATCGTCTTCTGTTTTACTGTTCTGTAAATCCAGGCTCTCGGTCAGAGTGTGGTGTGTCTGTGAATATACCACAGCACGGCCCACAGTGCACTACAACCAAACATGACCTCTACATTTGACCCATCGGTGAAGTAGCAGTGCTTGGGGTCAGTACCTTGTTCCAAGTACCTCAGTGGTACCTTTACAGGTCCGGGACTCGAACCGGCAACCTTCTGATCGTGGGGCGAACTCCCTAACCATAATCCTAATTTCCTAACCCCAAAAAAATTTCACTGACCAAAAGACAGGATACAAAGCTGGGGGTAACTACAAACATGACACATAAAGAATTTCAAAACTTAATTAAAGTATCTGGGATAATTCCAACTGTCATGTCAAATTTGTTGAATCGTCTTTACCTTCTTAATCCAAAGAGCTTCAATGATTACAAGTGTTGAACAGGACGGAACAAATATTAAATTGGTATTGGAGCCGACACTCCAAATATCAATACTGGCAACGGATGAGGAAAAACGTTGTTGTTTCATGTTTTTAATGTGAGTTTTGAAAGTAAAACTGACTTCCACACTTTGGAGATATTTTTCATCATGACTTCTCTTTCAGATGCTGCAGATGCAGACCTACTTTCACTTTTATTTTTGTACAGCAGGATGTTAAAGTTTGTACTCTAAACCTTTATACTGAAGTCTTCATTTTTCTACACAGCAAGACAGAACAAAGTCGATGAAGAAGACAGCGAGTGAAACCAGCGCATTGTTGGAAATTTGCGAGTTGGAAACTTTGATCACATTCACACATCTCATACTGAGCAGGCCCATACTAAAGAGGAATGGAGTCGGTGACATCATAACAGGACGTGTGTTTACAAACCCGGCTTCGTAAATGTCTTGAGTACCAGCGAGTGCCACAGTTCACACACCTCCGACCTCCCACTCTCTTCACACGCCAGAAAGTCCGGCTGCCGACTGAGACGCCAAAGTGGCAGATGACTAAAAAATGGAAAATGAAGTGAGCAGGGTCCCCCCCGCACGGGCACTCTGCTGCTGAATTTCAACCAAACTTTAAAAATTTGAACCCTGGGTCACAGAAAGGGCATCCAGAGGTTCACCGCAGATTAAATCACTTTCGTCTGAAATGGAATGAGATTTTTTTCCTCTTAATTCCCTCACATTTTCATCTGTAGAGTATTGTATCGTAAATTCCCCATCATCTTTTGAATTGTTTATCAAACCAATTCATACAGAATAATTTTCTAACCCCAATCCATTTATTACTTAAAACAGGATTTAAGCCTAGACTTGGTACTAAATTGCAGTACCAACAGAGATTCTCCAATGAAAGTCAAAGCTAGTCTAAGCTTAGGGTTTACCATAGTGTTGGAAACCAGTCCAAAGAATGTTATATAGTGCCTTTAAAATTATTATTATTATTATTATTATTATTATTATTATTATTATTATTATTATTATTATATTATTATTATATAATGCACAAAAACAGAGATTATTAATGTGCACTAATCTCTGGTCATGGTCAAGACTGATAATGAGAGCCAAAGGAGAGAGAGAGAAATAGAGAGAGAGTAGGTGAGAAGGCATTGAGGTTGAGATGCAAATAAAGGAAGTAAGAGAGAAAGAAAACAGACAAGCAGATGAGTCAGTTGATAATGAGATAAAAATTAAGGAATAGACAGTGAGAAGAAAGAAAGATGGAAAGAATGAAATTTACGATAATGTGCCGCGGCTCTCATACGGAACGCCCTTATGACAAAAAATGTACTTCATTCTGCAGAAATTAGTCAGTCAAAAAATGAGGTGTAGGCCAAAATGAGTCCAAATGTTCAAAGGGCTAAAACTTCAGTATTTTCATTTTCCATTAATCAGATTTTCCATTCTATAATGTTAGAGAGTAAAAAATAAATCTAGAAAAATGAATTATTTATTAAATCATTTTATTCTATATCCAGATGGATTCCATATGGATAAAGAAGTGTTTCCACCCGCACTAACCTTATTTTTCATCATAGCCTAAAAAGCTATAGAACGTCTCTGCAGAATAATAGCTCTGAATAGCGAATATGAATGTGTTCATGTTCACGGTCTTGTGTAGTTTGGCCATTTTTGGTGCAGAAGATCAGCAGAACTACTTTTTTCACATTCGCAAGGATATCAGTAAGAGAACCGATATGAATTGGATTGATAGGCAGAATCGGCTAACCCATCATCGGCAGTGGAGGGTGTGAGATGGAGATGAAGGAATAAGTGCGATGAAGAGAAAGAAAGAAAGAAAGTATAAGGGTAATTAAGAATCGTAGGAAGTGGTAAGTGCTGGGAGTTGGTGCGTGACTCCATAGAAAAAAGAAGCAGAGAGGAAGAAGAAGAATTTGAGCAGAATGGAGAGAGAGAGAGAGAGAGAGAGAGGCCTGGCTAGGGCGTGAGAAAGTGACACTCATATATTTCACTCTTTTCCCTCATCCCCTGACACAAAACCACATAGCCTCCCTAACACCTTCAACAAATACCGACAACACACACACACACACACACTCACAACACACACACACACTTAATGCAGACACCAGTAACAGGGCGGCTGTTGGTTTGTTGCAGGCAGATCAGGAACTTCCAAAACAGAAGTGGACATAAATATACTGTATATCCAATATATTTAAGTTTTTAACAGGACATGTGAGGGTCAATTGAAAGATACAGTACATTTTAACTCTACTCCAAGACTTAAAATATACTGTACTTTTAGCTTGAACTCTGGCTCAAATCTTTAAAAAACAGAAAACAATAAGTTGCATAATTTTTTATCCTATTCACTAAGTGAGTCTTTTACTGCCACCTATGAGTTTGCAGATGAGCCCCTCAAAATATGAGCCTGTGACGGGTCAATAAACATCACATACATTTCTGTGCTACCCACACAAATCCAACTGTAAGGAGAATGAATGAACAAGTTATGTTTCTAGCAAACACTGAAGAGGTTAAGAGATGGTACGCTCCACATTAGGGGTGAAATCCTCTTAAATTACTATGTTGCTGAGAATGGAAAGGGATTTTTATTACAGCAACAGAAGAATATGCTGAATGTTACGATCCCCCCAAAACTGTGTTTCTGTCTTTTTGGGGGGGCGTGTGGTTCTTGATTGGTAGGCTAGACCCTAATACCATCTGCAATTCCCTGTAAGATTATTATTACACCTTAAATGTGTGGTTATGTGTGGTTACACCTTAAATGTGTGGCTACATTGTCATCTCCACTTGACAAATGATGACAGTCACAAACGACGATATTTTTTATATTAACCACACATGACGTCAATAGTGAACTGCAACAACAATTATGTGATTTATTTGACTACGGCGTTATAAATTTCAAGATGCAGTTTTGGATTTGTATGTTGTAGCAAACATATTGGGCAATCAACATTTATCTTTGCAATCCGACCCTGAATGCAACAGTGAAATAATTTTTCAAATCTTTCAATATTTGTCAGTTATGGATACAATATGGTGTTCCATTGCAGAATCTACACTTCACGCCTCACCGATCAGCGGCCTGAACCTTTCTGGGTTCTGTTTTGGTTTCTTGTTTTGTAAGAAAATGCAAGGAACTACAGTACGGTACATTTTGCAATAGAAAAATGCTCCATAACTACGATAGAGCTTCTAAAAATGTCAAAATGTCTTCAAACACATGTTTATTCTCCTCATTCACTCAGATCAATGATGAACCTCATCATACCAAGGGTAAAAGAAAAGCGCACAAATTCAACACATCTTTGTAGCGTAAAGGAACATTTAAATACATCTCAGAGACAAAACAACTCACTCTCTCCCCTTAACACCTGCCACAACTTTCAGGTTCCTAGAAAGTCATGGCAGGTGAAATGAAGAGACTGAAGGGATGGAGAGAAGCCCACCAAGCCCCCCTTCCCACCCAGAATCTCCCCCGAACTCTTCAGAGGCTCCCGTCACCCGCTGAACCCACCGCATCGCTGTGCCAGCTGCAAATCCCCCCTCCCCATCGCTTTTACCCCAGTACGGGCTGGGAGCAGGCAGCCAGCCCCCCACCGCAACCACCACAGAGAGAGAAAAAGAGAGAGAGAGAGGAAAAGAGAGGGAGCGAGGCAGTCAAACCTTTGAAAAAGTAGCATAAAGTTTGGCAAAGAAATGTAAATTTTAAAACACACTCTCATTTATACCTGAGGGGGAAATTTAGAGTGGCCAATCAACCTACAGCACATGCTTTGGGACTGATGGAGGAAACCAGAGCACATGAAGAAAACCCACACAAACACGGGGAGGGCATGCAAAAAAAGAACCCACAGTCAACCCGGAGACTGAACCTTCTTGGAAGTAGTTAAGTGCCAAAAGTACAAGAAAAAATAATACCAACTTAGCCACAAATGGCAATGGGTAGCGTCCAAGCAAAAGTCCCAAAAAGCAGGACAAAATCAGCTGATGCAGTAAATGTTGAAGAGTCAGTGAATTAAATCTGTGTAGCGCCCCATATTGTTCAAATAGCAACATTGCATACTTCCCTCTTCCATATCTTAGTTTTGATTGTTGATACCAAATTTCACAGTTGCACACCATTCCTACTTACCCGAAATTTCTAAAGTTACCTAAATTTCTGCAACTTAAACTTATAGTTCAGGCTGTACAGTCCATTTTATAGTGGGGAAAATAGTGCTTGGGGACGGTACCTTGCTCATGAGCACCTCAGTGGTAACTTTACCGGCCCTGGATTCAAACCTGCGACCTTTTGATCACGTGGCAAACATCCTACCGTTACGCCACCAACTGCCCCAATAACGCAAGGGTTCCATAGCACTTCATGCTTGGACCCCTAGCCTAACTAACGAGACAGTAATTAGATTAATATAAAGAGACCATTTGACAAAGGCTAGGATTAACTAAACTCTGAGCTAGATCATGAGATAATTTAAAGGCCTACTCCTTGTTACCACGGTTAACAAAGCACTCATTCTATCTTAACCAGCTGCCATTTTGTCCTAATAAACAAGGTTATGAACTTTCAGTGTCGGCCTGAAATCTCATTCCAAATCATCGTCTCTTACTCTAATGTCTCACCATGATTCATACGATATTTTTATCACAACAGCCCCAGAGTGCATTTCTCAAGCTAAAAATGTGACATGCTCTCATTCACATGAAGTCCTCGACAGGAAAAGGCAGGAAAACCCCCCGAAAGACGATCATCAGTATCGATAAGCGTGAGAGATTGATATCTGGTTTGAAAAAAAAACCTAGACGAAAGAGTCTTCATAGAAATCTCATGTCAAAGCAGGGCAAGCAGGAGGAAGAAGAAATCTCCAGGTTTGATTGGTGTGTGGGCGAACCTTCTTGCCACTCTGTGGTCTGAATCTGCCCCCGCAGGCCCTTTGTGCCCCGACACACGGCGCGACAGCTGCAAATGCGTCAAATTTGCGCCATCGGGACGTTGGATGAGGTGCAAACGCCTAGTAAGCATCAGTTGAGTTCTGGTAAACACTTCTGACTTAACACTTACCAGCAAATTACCGCACTCTGGCTGAATTTCCCAAAAGCAAAGTGAGCATATACTGTATATGTATGAAGCGGTGCAAAAGTATGAAAAGCTAAAGTTGTTTTGCTAAAATACGTATCAAGTAAAAGCACTTTGCTAAAAAGTATTTACTAAAAATGGTTTGGCAAAAGCGTTAAGTAAATTTATGTTGAAGTGTGTGTATATACAGTATGTAGTGGTTTGTGAGAACATGACTGTCCTATAAAACATTTTAATGGCTTTGTGGGGACATGTTGGCATGTGAGGACCGGTCCCCATGAGGTTAAATGATGCTATAGAAAATGTCCATGTTTTATTTGTATATTTAAAGATGTCAAATATGTTTGCTTTTGGTTAGGGTTAGGGTTAGGGGTGGCTGTTTTATCTTTTCTATCTAGCCATTATGGAAGAACCTCAAAAAGATAGTATTACAAGAGTGTGTGTGTGTTTCTGATCTAGACTTATTTTGAGGACAAATGTCAAAGTCTACACCTGCAGAATGGGGCCAAACGACCTACCTTTGGCTGCAAAAAGTGGCGCCTCTCTGTCTTCCCATTTATTATTTTTGTATGAAAACTTAAAGAGAGGAAAAGTTGAATTTTCATTACTGAGCATGAAGTTACACTTCAAAACATAGCAGTAGTTACAACTTCCAGCCTCTGTCCACTAAACACATTTTTTCCACTGCCATCCTATAAGCATTAGCATTCAGCGCGTTAAGCACCTTCAGCGGGGGGGAAAAAACACAGGTGGAGACGTTTTTTGCCGCAGTGCTCAGAGCGCTTCAAGTTGAAATCTGCGGAAAATTTCACTAGGGATGGCCAGTGGGAGCTACTGCAAACAAAAGGGTGGTACAACAAACAAAAACCCATCATAGAATTTAATTTCTGATATTATCGGATATACTTTTTATTAAAATTGTATGCATGATAAAAATTCACATACATACTAGGGGAGGTCACTGGGGTGGCCAGAGATGATTTAGTGGTCACCTCTGCTACGTCCCTGGCTACAGGCATCATTATGTCTATGGAAAATCACCCGAAGTTTAGTGAAGTAAATGTGTGTGCGTGTGTGTGTCTGTGTGTGTTCTTATTGCGGCTGAAACTGCTGTCGCTAGATCTGTCAAGTCACTTTCTCTGTCCATCTCCACAGAAGCATTAAACCTCCCAGCACTTTTCACACAACTCAGAGTTGCAATTTTCCTTTTAAGTGTGAAAAATTGAAAATGATGCGTGTGCTCTGGTTTAAAACAGTTCAACAATCTTGTCTAAACAATTAAAATGAATAAAATGAATCAAAATTGGTTCAGATAAAATGTATTAGTCTGTTTAATTAGATTATTAGTTATTTATGTTTATTGTTTACATTTTGCACTTTTGGGAGAAAACATTTTATTTTAAAAATGGACTTTTTTGCTTATATAGAATCTGCTATAAAGCTTTCTCTCTCTCTCTCTTTAACTTGCTCTTCATCGTCATGATGGTTTCAAAACCAAATCAGATCTCATGACTGTGATGACAAGAGGCACACACACACACACACATATCTGCACACCCACACACACACACACTCACAACCACACATGCTGACACTCACCCACCAGAAATTCGTTAGCTTCATGCTCTGCTGGTGACCTGAGTGGTAAGTCCAAGACAAATCGGAAATTAAATCAGTTTGAGATACAGCTTTAAATGACATCAATTTTCAGTTATTACAGTAATTTTCACATGAAGTACTGTAATATTGGTTTTAGCTACTTTAATACTATTTTTTTGAATTTTAAATGCACTGTGCAAGCTGACAGTGTAATTTTGAATATTTGCAATATTTCAAATTTTCAAATAAAAACAGTCATTTTATTTGACAGCAGGGACTTTAACCTTGTGAGTTTTATGCTATAAATAAGTTTATACATTCGAATTTCTTTAACACTAGATCCTTGGAGTAAGGTTTGATTATGTGTGAACATGACTGACATTCAGTGGGAGATGGAATTAAAATTAGGTTTAAATATGATTTTTGGGACTCTAACAAAGACAAAAACATGAGGATTCTTTAAGAATTCTTAACTGCTTTGCAAAGTAATTTTTTTTCCAGAATCCACTGCAACTTTTGCTTAAGATTGCAGTTCTCTAGGTGTTAACTCTTTGACTTCTTGATTCAGATGAGGGTTAGAATGAGTTTTTGTTCAATTTGTTTAGTGGAAGTCGGCGTCAATTTTAAGAGATTTGGTGACGGTGTGTCGTGCAGCTGCTTCGTGCCTAACCTCAGACTGGGGGATCCTAACTGAATCACACAGGTGTGGGACGATTTTACATAACTGCTGAAATTATTTCTCATCCTTTTGAAAACACAGACAAACTACTTTTTTGATAATGGGGTTTAAACCTCGCAATCGCATTGATGATGGTATTAATGATATATTGATGATAATGTAATTTCTGTCTATAAAATTTTGGGGTTATGTACTTTTTTTGCAAGACGTGCTTATTTCTCCAATTCATGACAGTTTTGTTTCTTGATTAATATCATCATAAATTCAGTTACAAAGTTTAAATCCCTTAATAATTTTATTTATAACAGGTTTCAACCCTCAGATTGCATTTATGAAAATATTAAGGATCATTGAAATGTTAAGAAATAAAATGTGATTTTTGTCTCAACAAATGTATTTTTGCAAGACATGTTTTCTTTTAAAATCCTTTAAAAAATATTGCTTTTATGAAAGGCTTTTCTTTTTAATTAAGAAAATTATTCTTTAAATTCTTCAATTATTTGAGTGAGAATTAATGTAATGTTACATATTTTCTGATGGTGAAAATCATCATCAGTCACAAATGTGATTAATAATATTCTTTACTAGGTGGAGCTAAGGTGTGAACACACACATACGCACATACACACACTCACACCACAAACACCTGGAATGCTAAACAAGATTTTGAGCACAAAGCTTGTCAGATGAATCATGTCTCTGTGTGTTTTTCTGGGTCTGCAACCTTGCAGCGTAACTTTGCTTTTTTATTGTCCTAGATTGCTCCCTCCATCTTCTTGAAGAATTTTTTTTAAAAAATGCCTCGATCTTTTCTGGTCAAGAGCAAGAAGGCCGGGTCTCATTCCACACGTCCTGCTCATCAGTTTAGCTCTGAGCGTGAGCACGACCGGGGTCTAGGTCTAAGTCCGGGGTCTAATCGGGTTTCAAGGCCTGAAGCTGCAGAACTCAGAACTCCAACTGCAGAACCAAGCTGGGTTACCACGGCAACCAGCCTGGACCGAGGCTCTCCGTCTGAGAACTGGACCCACTGGAGGACAGGTAGCCAACAGGACTACTCATTCACATCACAAAACCATTACAACAAAAAAATAAAAATAATCCCCTCAAGGTAGAGACCAACCCTGGGCAGGCGCCAACACACCGCAGGGCACACACACACTTTCACAATCACACTCACATTCACACCTTACGGGGCAAGTGCTTGGACCCCTAATCATCATCATCATCCTCAGTCTGCAATAATAATTCTAAAAATAATTTTGAGATTTACATCATGCAGAATTATCATCACCTGTTTTTAATGTTGCATCATTATTCACGAATTATTAGAGTAATCTTCCTTTAAATTAATGATGGTTTGTTAAAAAGACAATATGTTGGAATTTAAAGGAAGATTTTATGGTCTTCCATTTGATTTTTAACATTTTCATATGCAATATTTATTTCTGAAAAGCCCGTTTATGCTCTGTAAATCTCCCCCATACTATGCTGATGCAGGGCAGCTGGATGGTGAGAAGGCGCTCCCCCTGGTGGCCGGTTCGGACTTTTCTCCCCCGGTCCCACCCGCCTGCACCCTCGGAGACAAAGAGCAGGAACTGGAGAGGCTGGTTTACGCCCTGCTTAGCCACAGACTGCAGACCAACGAAAAAACGCCCCTCTGTGAATGTCCGCTGTGCGAGAAAGTGAGTCTCACGTGACTTTCTAGAAAACCCTTAACCACTTTAGATGCTCGAGACCATCTTGAGAACTCAGTTTCTGCTTTTATAACTCTTCAAAGCTCTTAAGGATACTTTTCAGATTTGTAGATCTTCTCAGAACATTTCAGAAATGTTGTGTTTTCCTCAATAATACCATATTACTAGCAAAGCTCCAAAAAATTAGGCCCTTAATGCACATTAGATCTCTGAAACACTATTCAGGAATCTTCAAACCCTTCTTGGAATCTATTTAAGTTGGCAGAGGTCTGACAACATTAACATTACACAACACATCCTAGTGCTATAAACTCTGACTGATGATCTTCAAATGCTCTTTTGTAGAACATTGAAGAACTTTCAGAGGAACCTTTGAGATCTCTTCAGAAGTCTTTAAAAAGTTCTTGAAATTCTATGCTCCTCAGAAATCTACTCATAAGAACTTCACAGATCTAATAGAGCTTATATCTTATATAACACTCTGTAGAACACGTACATTGCCAGACCATTTTAGAACTCACATTAGAACTATAAGACATTATTCAAAGGTCATTTTTCAGAATACGTTTAGGACTCCTGAAGATATTATCATTTTTAAATATTTGCAGAACCTTTCAGAAATCCTCAAACATCCCACATCACCACAAATGAGTCTTTAATTCACATCAGATCTCTGAAACACTCTCCTGAAATCTCTAGAACGCCTTCCAGCGACGTTCCTCAAAGTGTAACTACTTCCTTAAGTGCAGTAAGAAATATCTGAATAATCCATATTGTGCATGTACGGTAGGTTCTGTCATCTGCAGTTGGACTAGTGACACACCTGCGCAGGTCACACGTCAACAGAGTGGCTTTCCCACTGTCCGGAGTGGGAATTAACCAGAACTATGGCCTTCAGCCGCCTGCCGGACTCTACAGCAGACCCAAAGTAAGACTGTGTGTCTATATGTGTGTATTTCTGACCTAGACTTAATTCAGGACCTATTTCAGACTTTAAACCTGTAGAATGGCGATGGACTTGCTTTTGGGGTTTGGTTTGGTTCCATATATTGAAAAATTGCAGAAAAGAATAAAAATGTGTCAAAGTCTATTTCACTTGATTTTTGTGATGTAATGTCATGTGAGTGGAAGTAATTGTATTAAATCAACATGAACTTGTCTCATATGGATCGCTGGCTCATGAATTGAATCAAATCAAAATCGTATCGGTGCAGATTTTGAATCGCTGTATATTGAATTATACATTAAATTGTATCGTGACACTTGATTTACACCCCTACTAGTTATGTTACATTATGTCGTTCTTGTATGATTATGTACAAGACGAGAAATAACATAATAGATAATAGATCTAGAAAACCTGTCGTACGTGTGTGCATGTGCATGTGTGATTTAACTACATTTAATTAATATACACATCGTACAAATATATACATATAAATATACATCATATATTTAGAAGATTACCACTGTGTGTATTATGTGCGCTTGCATATACAGTAAATATCTATATGACTATATTTAAATTGACATTTTTCCGCTGTGTGTGTGTGTGTGTGTGTTTTCAGGAACGTAGTTTCAGCTGTAAGGTGTGTGGAAAAGTGTTTAAACGCTCCTCCACTCTCTCCACTCACCTGCTGATACACTCAGACACTCGGCCCTACCCGTGCCAGTACTGCGGCAAGAGGTTCCACCAGAAATCGGACATGAAGAAACACACCTTCATACACACCGGTGAGTTACACACCCACACAACCCACATGCATACACACACGTTTAAACACTTTTCTGCACTTACGACTGATACTTCCTGAACACACACACGTATGAAAAAATTTCAATTTAAACATATGTATGCTTCTAAATATTAAACACTGATTTGTCACAATCACACATTCTTACATATTTTTCACACACATTTGCATTCCTTTTTTTCTAGATCTATTGTCACTACCTTATTTCTTATCTTCTACAAGTCCCACACGATGTAAATCAAGTTTCATCATGATATCATATTATATCGATTCCGTGGACAACGATTTAACGTTAATATCACCAACTCTGCTACCATACAATTTTAATTCTATTAAGTTCACATGCTTATATAATCAAATCTTTTTGGACATTTTTTATTCCTGAGCTCAACCAGACATTTAAATGGAAAACAATCTACTCTTTTAATAAAAACAAACCTCCTATTTAACATGAAGTGATGTTGCAGTATGTATGATGGCTGGTCGATGTTTTTATTTTGGATTAATGCTGTGGGCTCGTTGATGAATAAATGTGTGTATCGTAGACTGATGTATTGCTCCACCCCTAGCTAGTGTGTGGTTGGTGCAGAACAGCTGCTGGAGACGGCTGAAGTGGAGAAACTTAGGGCCACGATACACTTGACACTTGACGCTGCTGCTGCTGCGGCTACTCACTGATACTCATGATACTTCTTGTTGATCTTGAGGATTCCAACAGGAACCCCAATTTTTGGGGGATGTGTCAAAAGAACGCTGGAAACACGTGGCAGCCATGATGCGTGTGCGTAAGCCTTCTGAGCGTTAAGTGTATCGCGGCTCTTAGACTCTGGAAAGCATTTAAGACATCTAGAAAAGTGCTTCATACATTAATTCACTAAGCATTTCGCTTATAGGCCCTCAGGTTTAGCCAGGCTTAAACCCCTGATCTTTTGGTTTGTAGCCAATCACCACTAGACCTGTAACGATACATCAATCTACATTGAAACATCAATTCAATGATCAACAAGCTCATGGCAATAATGCAAAATGTAATGAGACAATGACACAATAGACCAAGAGGTCGTGGGCTCAAATCCAACCTCCAGCACTACCACCACTGGGCCCCTGAGCAAGACATTTAACCCCAAGTTACTCCAGGGAGCCTGTCTGTGTAATTAGGAAAACAGAATTTCCTAAAATTACATAAATGCGTAATCAATTTCTTGATTCATATATACACAAATGTATCTGTAAACTGTTATTTCCCCCTCTCTCTCATTTGTGATCTGTATGCCCAGGTGAGAAACCTCATGTGTGTGTGGTGTGCGGTAAAGCCTTCAGTCAGAGCTCCAACCTGATCACACACAGCAGAAAGCACAGTGGTTACAGGCCTTTCAGCTGCATGCGCTGCCCGCTCAGCTTCCAGAGGAAAGTGGATCTGCAGCGCCACCAGGAGGCTCACTGCAGCAACGGCAGCAACGGCGTCGGCGGAGCTCCGTTCCAGAGCAGCTAAGAACGAAAATCCAACCCTGATGATATGGCTGTGGTCATACGTTTGGACACACCTATACTTATACACCAATATACACCATGTTTTATATATTTTGCTGTAATAGAAATCATTCATAAACCATCCTTGTGGGTTTATCGCAATCCACCCAATTTTCACAAAGATGATATTCACCAGTTTTCTTGTTTAAGATTTGCTCCTAGAACCTACAAACAGTGAAGAACGCTCTTACACTAATTTTATTGCGTGCACATTTGTGCAAAACATTATATTATAGAGGTTTCATCAGTTCTGCCGTGGTATAACACAAAATTGATGTCAAAATCTTCAAACATTACCCGCTTTTATAGCAGCTTGGCACCTGAGAATGATCTCAGCGTGCCGTGGATTCTGAAATGTCTTACTGTCATGTCTCCCCAGGACAGTTGGCCCCGGCGGCCACCAGAGGCCGCCAAAGAGACTACAAATACTGTTTCCCCCGGGTTCCTGGTTCACATGTGTTTTGAGTTTGTCTCAATAGCTTTCTTGATTCTGTTCCTTCCCCTTAGTTAAGTTCCTGGTTTCTCATTGGTTGTCCCTTGATTGTCTTGTTTAGTTTCATGACTTAGGCCCCTATATAAGTTCAGTCCATTGTTCTTGTCTTTGTCCGTGCACCCTCACTTTACCTATGTGTCTACAGATCCCACATTCAAGCCCTGAGACTCTGCCCATGCCCCAGTCTGCTGTCTGCTTGATGTTCTGGTGTTCTTGTGCTCTTTGTTAGTGTCTGGTAGTGTGTTAGTAAGTAAGGTTTAGGAGTAAGAGTAGGCTTAGGGCGCTAGTTAGCATTAGTCATTAGCTTAGCATGAGTAGCTTTAGCCATAGCCACTCCCTGTTGACCCTTACCCTTTAGCATTAGTGTTAGCATTAGCATAGTTAGCTTTAGCTGTAGCCACTCCCCATTGACCCTTTCCCTTTAGCATGGTCGTTAGCATTAGCCATTAGCAGAGCGTCAGCGTTAGAAGTAGCATTAGCCGTAGCGAGTGGTGGTAGCAGTTAGCATAGGGCTAGGTTAGTTTAGGTGGTGTTCTCCCTATCTGTTCCTGTCCTTGTCTTCCCCTAGTTCTGGTTCCGGTCCCCGTGGTTGTTCCTGTTCCGGGTCCCTGTACCAATCCCGGTTCCCCGTAGCTTCCGTCCCTGTTCCCCGCCTGGTTCCTGTTCCCGTCTCCGAAGTAGCCATAGGGTTTTGTTTAGTCAATGTGTTAGCCTGTCTCTGCGTCTCTGTCTTGTGTGGCTGTTTCCCTGCCTGACCCCCTTCCCTCCACTGGTACACAATTAAACATGGGAAGAAGGAAACCCTCCTGCGACTTGCGTCCGCTCCTTCCCTGAAACGTGACACTTACCCGCACAAGCTGAACTACTTTAAACCCAATTTGGTAGAAAATTACTGTTGTGAAGCATGAGTCATAATTTTTACCCTTTATATTGGTTATTACTATTGATAACATTAAAATTTGAGTGTGTCCAGACTTTATGCTGGTTGTGTGCATGTACAAAGAGAAGGTGTACAATATGTATAAACTGTATATGTCTTGACAAACATTGTTGCTAGGGATGAAATTCCCACTTTTTGTTAATATGTTATAAAAGAATAAAGAAAATATGAGCACAAATCATTAGAAAGTCACATGTGGTTTGAACCCACACTGCACTGCACCCACAAATGCACTTTGCAAGGCCTTACATGAAACACGGTTGATTTTAATCAGATTCAGCAGCAAAACACAAGCAAAACACTAAGGCATATTAGTCACAATGGCAACACAGTTACAAGTCAACACACAACTTCAGTCACATGATCACACACTCCTCTATCTTTACACATTTAAAGCAGCAAAAAATGACTCTCTGTACACTCCTGCAGACACAGTCCTGGACAAAATACTGGTCAGATGCTGGGCCAATGCAGGCCTAAAGTTGGTCCAACACAAACCCAAAGAACATCTAAATAGTGGTCAAATATGTTTAAAATCTGTCCCAAAACTAGCTCAAATCTTCTCCATATCCATCCCAATGCTGTTTAAACTCTGGCCAAACAATGGCCCAACACTGGTCCAACTCTGTGGCAACACTCATCCAGTAATGGTTCAAATATGGTCCAAAATTGGCCCAAAGTTGTTTCAAATCTTTCCCAAAAGTGGCCCAGAGCTTTTCTAAACCTGGTTCCCTTGCTTGTCCAAATATGGTCTAAAGTAGGCCCAATGCAGGTCCAATTATAGCCCATGACTATCCCAAAGTGGTTCCAAATCTGCACCAACACTGTCCCAAAGTTGGTCAAAATCTGGCCCAACACTGGTGAAATACTCTTCCAAATCTGGCCCAAACAAGTGCCCAATGCTGGTTGAAATCTGGCCCAACACTGGCATAAATTTATTCCAATTCTGGTCCAAAACTGACCCCAAATTGTCCCAGTGCTGGTCTTAATCTGTCCCAAACCTTTCCAAATGTGGGCCAAATGTTATACAACACTGATCTAACGCTGTTCCAATTATAATCCAACTCTAGTCAAATATGTTTTAAAATCGGGGCCAAATCTGTCACAACCCTGGCCCAGTGCTGGCTTAATGGAATGCCTTAATGGTCTTTATGAACGTCCTGTATGAACTCCAGAGAGATGCAAGTTAAGACCAGTTTAAAAACAACATGGCTCATGATGTAAGACTGATGAATGGATTGACCAAATGTCTGGACTCTGAAACCCACTAACACACACACACACACTCTCATTCCTCAACACACACACTTCACTCCTCTTGCCAAGCTGTCCACCTGTAAAAATATAAGCCAGTTAAGTCAAGTTGGTAAACTGGGTTTAACGGTAAAAGTTGGAAATGTTGATCAGAACTGTACCACAGTAGAACATACAGAGAGAACTCACCTTTACACCGAGCTGCTGGCTTGATCCAGTTGGTTGATCTGGTTCCAGGAACTCTGGCTATCTCCCATGGTCTCTAGGAGACTGTCTTTATTGACCACAATGGGTTTCCCTGCCAACGACATGCCTGGCTGTTTATGACCATGTCGTTATCACACCAATAACAGTTATTCTGGAAGAAGTCAGTTAATTGTCAGTAAAAGATCCTGGTCTCCACCCACAAGGTTCTCAGGTGTGTTACTCCTGTTGTTTTAGAGCTACACATAATGTGAGTATAACAAGTAATAGCAAATTTGTAGCTGCATTTGGATGTAGTTTCACAAATATAACTGGAGTTATACATGGTCAATAGTCCTAAATACATCCCAGAACAACTGATGACTCTAGACACTAGTGCTTTGTTGTGTTAAGATAATGGCATAAACATAACCACAATGGATATCTCCCTTAGATATAAGTAGCTGTACTTTGGTATTTCTTTACTTCAAAAATATAGATTTGTTAGAATTTAGACTAAAAATGGGAACCAGACAAGTCTGCTGCTCACGGATTAAGCCTAGTCTTGGACTAAGTTGTAAGTAGCAATTGAGATTTGCCATTCAAACTCAAAGTTAGTCTATGACTATGCTTAATACCTTGACTTGGAAACTGTCCTTTAGGGCTGGTTCTTGCTCATGGATTAAGCTTAAGTTGTAGTATCAATGGAGATTTAATACTTAAACTCAAAGCTTGTCTAGGACTAGGCTTAGTCCTCGACTGGGAAACTGGCCCTTAGTGTATTACTTAAAAACTTAATTACAGTAACGGGATCAGATGTAATGTGTTATTGTCACATCTGACAATGATGACTAAAATAAACTAGGCACTTCCTGGGATGAAACAGTATGATTGTTGTGTGCTGCAAAAAGTAGAAAAGGATAAAGTGGTAAAAGGTAAAAATGAGAAATAAACTTAGGTAACAAGGAGAAATATTTCCTCCAAAAATGACAAAGTGGCAGCAGTTTGGATTCCTTAATGAAGAAAAGGAGAAAATAAAGTAAAAACCGAGTGTGAAAAATTCCTCGCTAAAGTATGTGGAGAACAACAGTTTACCCAAACTCCTAAACAAGTAAGTAAGTGTGGTGTGTTGTTAACCTGTGCAGGAGTAGATGCACCACAGCGCCCACATCAGGCTGACACCCAGGAGGAACGCAACAAATGCGATGATCAACATGGGCCCCGTATCTATCACTGAACACAAATAACATGACCAACATGAACTCAATTAAAACACGTGATCGTAATTATCATAACGCGTCTTGCAATTTGTGTGTCCATACCACCGGCGGAGGAGCTGTGTCTTGACATCTGAGTCGCTCTCACTTCAGTCTTCTGCGCGTTGTGACCTGTCCACACACAGAGTTCAGCTTTAGACCTGATCTAACGCACCAGCACCTGTTCAGATGAGCTTTCAGACGGGATTCGTTACTAAGCAGTGGATGTATATAAGTGGTTATGTGGGTGGTATTCTGTGATTATATTGTATGGAACTTAAGGACTGGTTTCTTGCTCATGGATTAAACCTAGTCTTGGACTAAGTTGCTGTACCAATGGATATTTTCCATTCAAACTCAAAGCTAGTCTAAGACTACGCTTAATCCTCGACTGCCACACTGGCCCTAGGTGTTTTTAAATGTGCTTTATAAACAAATTGATAATTATTTGTCTTCACACCACACAGTGCACCACAGTGAAATGTGATCTCTGCATTTGACCCATCCATGAAGGAGCATTGGACAGCTTTTTGGCAGTGCTTGGGGACAGTACCTTGCTCAAGAGTACGTCGACGGTACCTTTACCGGTTCGTAACTTTACTGGCGACCCTCCAATCATGGGGCCAACTCCCTAACCGCTACACTACCAACTGCCCAAACGACGTTATCATGTTTGGTGTGTATGTACACTGCAAAAAATAAAAATCTGTACAAGTGTAATTGACTTGAATTCAGCATTTTAATCTTGTTACACCATTTTTTGGATTTATTTTCTTGGTAAGACTGAATATTGTTTAGATTATTTGACTTGTTTCAAGAAAATTTATCTTGAGTTATCCTACCTAGGTAATACAACTAATTTTGAGCAGTTTTTTTCTTAAAACAACCTACATTGGTAAAGCAGTTGTGTTAACAGGTAGACTGTAAGTATATTTTTACTTGTTTCAAGAGAATTGGAGAAAAAAACTAGTATATTCTGCTTAATTTAAGTTGTGTATGCTTAGTCTTTGAGTATTTTTATTCTTGTTTTAAGAAATCTTAGCAAGTGCAATTTTCTTGCTGCACTGGCAGATAATTTTGCTTAAAATAAGTATTTTTTTTCCCAAAAATAGTAAATTTTTTCTTGTTTTTAAAAAGGCATTTTTTGCAGTGTAAGAAGGGCTTGAGTATGAAACTTGGAGTGCAGAGCTCAGTACTGACCAGCAGGGGGCGGTAGCAGGCCGGTCAGACCCTCGGTAAGGGAATAGGTGACCAGAACTGGTCTGGACAAGTTTCGGTGCTCACACTATATATGAGAGAGAGAGAGAGAAAATGTGTGAGATGTATCAGTAACACACCACAGCACAGCACACAGTGCACCACAACGCATCTGACCTGTCTGTGAAGGAGCGGCGACATGAGCTAAGGACGGTACTTTGTTCATGAGTACTTCAGTGGTACCTTTACCGGTCTGGGATTCAAGCCGGCGATCTTCCGGTCAAAAGGTGAACTCCCTAACCGTTACGCTCTCAGCTGCTTAAGTGTGAGTGTGTGTGTGTGGGTGTTTGTGTGGTTGATGTGCATAAATCTGTGTGTGTGTGTACCTGTGTTACAGCAGGTGTGTGTGAGAGGGCCGTTTTGGGCCCTCCTCGCGTGCAGTCTCTCAGGCTTGCGGCCCCTGAGGGTCCCCACCGAGTTCCAGCCGCCCTGCTGCAGATCTGTAATGTGCAGTGCAGGAACTGTATGGAGTTGTTAAAGACCGGCTTCAGGACGAAGCTGAACCTCAGCCTCTCCTCCATCTCACTTCTCCTCCTCCTCTCGTCGCTGTTTTGCAGCCTCCTTTGTTTCAGCGTCCTCCTCTCTCCCTCCTCCTCCTCCTCCTCCTTCTCCCCTTCACCGTTATCCCTCGTTCGTTCCGTCCTGCCGACTCGTTTTCCAACAATTTTCCCGTCTCTTTCCTCAGTTTTTCCGTCTTCTTCTTTTTCAGCATCTCCGAGGTAAGCCTCCTCCCTCTCTTCCTCGTCGCTCTCGACCTCGTCCTTCTTCTCTCTCGCCTCTTCGTGGAGCAGAAAAGAGGGATCGGCGGGGCAGGAGTTTTGTACCACGGGCCAGCCGGGGTGAGCGTTGGGGTCGGAGAGAGGAGAGATAACGCAGGAGTGAACCTGGAACTTTCCGGCGAGACTGTTGATCTGACAGAGAAAGAGAAAGAGCGAGAGGGAGTTTGTTTGAAGTTCTCATTTCAGTTGATAGGTTTGAGCCTTTGGTTTAATTTCCATCCACCTGTCGCACACATGCTTTTAGCCAGCCCCGACCCAGAGTGTGTTACAGTGTTCAGAGATAACCACTACAGCCAGCCAGACTCACGCTGCTTCCTCTGGAATTCCGATTAGTGACGTCCAGACGACTTCCTGTCTGCCTTGTCAGATTATTTGGGTTTTTGTGAACTGTGTTCACCGGAGACTTTCAGTTTATCGATGAGCGCGAGCCTCAGCTTGAGTGTGTGAGTGTGTTCTGTTAATAGACATCCGATAACTCCTGCATCTGTCTTCTGTCCCAAGCAGGCGCGGATTAATGCACAGCCTAAATAGGGCTTGAGCCTAGGGGCCCCCACATGTGCCAGCCTGCCGGGGGCCCCCGAGTGAACAATAAAAATATCAACTCATTAAAATAAGCCAGGGGCGTGGGGCTAACAGAAAGTGTAGCCTAGGGGCCCATGTACACCTTAATCTGCCCCTGCTCCTAAGGTGCTCTTATCCAGAGCTAAGTTAGTGTCGTAGTACTTGAGTCTGGTCTCGGTCTCGTCTCGGACTTTGGATTTTATTTGGAGACCAGCCGAGACCACAACTCTGAGAATATTGCTATTAAAACTCTTTGAGACCAACGCAGGCATTTTGCGTTGTTTATTAATTAGTGTTTTAATAACTCAGAATCCCTTTAACTTACAGAAACCATCAGCAGAATACCGTCAGCATCACAAGCCTTTCAACTTACTGTACATTATAGTCATTCCTCTGTATGTGAAATTATTTCTGAATAATTCCGTGCACAAACACTGATGTAATTGCGTAATTATTCGCGATGACTGTAATATGGAACGCCATTATGCGCAAAAATGTAGTTATCTCCCAGAAAGGCCAAAAGCAGCTCATTTTAGACTTTAAATCGGCTCAAAATGACCCAAAACTTTAGCATTTCTTCATTTTAAAAAATGAAAGAAAAAAAACATGAGACGGATTTTGCTCCGGTTTTGAGTAAGAGTAAAATCAACTTTTAAAAAATCATTTTTACGATGGAGAATTCTACAAATCTCCAGTTTCCCCATGTTCAGAGTAGCTTATCACTCTCTAAAAAATGCCACGTTGTTTGTTAAAACTTCTGATCTGGCCTTGGCACTGCAGATACGTTGAAAATCCTGGCGTCAACAGCACTGCAAAACCCAGAGACGAGCGTTGATAACGAAAGCACACCACCATGAAATGTGACATCTGCATTTGACCCATCCGTAAAGAAGCAGTGACCAGCTGACATGAGCAGTGCCCGGGGAGCAGTTTCTTGGGGACGGTACCTTGCTCATGAGTACCTCAGTGGTACCTTTACCGGGCTGGGATTTGAACCGACAACCTTCTGACCACAGGTGAACCGTTACGCTACAAACTGCCTGACTGATCTAAATGCGTAGAAAAAGTCTGACCTGGACGTAGATGCGGCTGCGAGCGGTGATGACGCAGGGTCCCACGGCTCGCTGTTGGAAGCGCTGGCTGGAGAACAGCTGCATGGAGAGCGGAGGGGCCCCGTGAGGGGTAAGGGGCCACGGTAGGGCCGAACCCGAGGTGCGATGTGGAGCCTCTTGCGGCTGAGAGGACGAGCTCGACTCCAGTGAGCTGGGAGTGGTGGGTAACGGAGCGACGCAGCTGAACTGCACCAAAAAGATGGAGGAAAGTGATAGACTCTGATGAAAACTAATGTTTTGTGTAATTTGAGTTTAATTGATTTTACAGGAAAAACACGGATGAACTGTTAAATGGCTTAGAAACTTTACAAGTGACTTCTTAATTTGATTTTAGATTTTTACTTGAAAAGTGATTTTTTTCTTGATTTTGATTTCAAATTTTATCACATTTTTATATTTTTTACAATTCGATTTCCAATTCAACAACACAATCCCAAAACAGAGGTCCAGCCCCATTCTGCAGGTGTAGAGTCGGACATTTGCCCCAAAAGAGGTCCACGTTAGAAGGACACACACACAGACTCCACTCACATGGATAACCAGTGGTGCAGACTCATCAATCATCCTCCATTCTGTCTTGTTGTGCAAGTCCATCAGAGGCTTATGTTTCCATAGCAAAACCTGCACAAAGACAAGAAATTTGTGGCCAGAACACTGTAACCTGGAGCAATTATGAGAGAGCAGAAGCGGTGTTATAGCACTTAAATCATCCAGAACTCTTCACACACACACAGACGGTGACCCAGGTCACACTCATCTTCCCAAGAAAGGCACAGTCTTGCTGCGTTCGCTCATTAAACTCCGTTTCCCCAAGTCAGTGTCAGAGCTTCCAGTTCTTCAGTTTCAACTGGAATGGTGGTATAGTGGTTGGATGCTCGCCTCTGCACCAAGAGGTTGTGAGTTCGAATCCTACTACCTCCAACACAGCCCCTGGGTAAGACCCTTAAACCCCCTCGTTGCCTAAGTAGGAAACGGATGTCGCTCACCATGTTTTTGTACTGCACTCCTGTGCCTTGTCTGTTCATCTCTCCCTCCGTCCCACAGGAAATGACCGGGAACGCTAACAGGAAGTGGGTTGCATTAGACTGGGCCTGGCACCAGGGGTCACGCAGGGTTACTGTGGAGACGGAGAGCGACAGGCCCTGTGTTTGTGTGAGTGTGTGTGTGTGTGCAGGAAAGAGAAAACAATCTCATGTTAGAGAACACGCTGCCTCCATAAACACGGAAACTATCTTTTGGTTAGTCATGAAACATTGACAGCAAGTTTGGTCTCACAGGATGTGGATCTTGCTCTTGAGTACCTCAGTGGTACCTTTACCGGTCCAGGATTTGAAACAGCGACCTTCTGATCACGGGACCAACTCCCTAACCTCAACACTACTAACTGCTGCGTAGATAGTTAGATAGTGATTGAATTGTGTGTGTGTGTGTGTGGTATTTGACCTGTAACACACTCTTATCCACAGACACGTTTAGTCGTCCCTCCAGACAGACGGTGCTCACAGCCTCCCTGCTGCCATCAGCACCATCCTCATGCTCAGCCGACAGCCAGTCCCTCAGTTTTCTCTCTTCCTCCTTCGCTTCCACGACCACCTCCACTACACGTGGAGATATTTCATTCAGCATTTGTGTGATAACAGACTGTCAACACACTCTGGTCTGGTTTAAAATTTGGTAGAACTTTCCTACTTAAAATTCCTGTACAACTTAGATTTTAGTGCCTCTTACAAAAACTAAATGTTTGTGCAAATTTGTGGTAAATTTGTGGAGTTTGCCAGAATATGTTGCCACAAATTTGCCATTATCAGCCACTAGTGGCAAACGTGCTGCAACATTTTGGCAACAATGACAAATTTCCACTAGTGACAAATGTGTTTGCCAGTGATTTGCCAAAACTTGTAGTGATAAATTTGCCAGGTGCATAAGTTTTCCACAAAGCTTATTAACCATGTGAAAATATGACCTTGCTGCAAATTTTCAGCAACGTTATCAAAGGTTAACGCCAACTGTTTTCCAGAAGCCTTCAATTCTTGTAAGGTCATCAGAGTGCTTCAGATGGGATCATTAGTAAATTCATAATAAATCACCGCATTATCAAGTGTTGTAAAGAGTCATAACCTTCAAAACTCACATATCTCTGTGATATATAAAGCTTCCCATCTTGCAAGAGTTTGCTTATCTATTGTTTTGCTGCAAAAGTATATATAACCTCAAGGACAGAACATGATCTAATCACATTATAAACTCCAAAATATGTTTTCTGTAAACTGAAGGTCGGGTGAGAGGCAGCAGCACGGAACACGCTGCAAGATACGGGACTTTGTCTTTACCTGCCTTGCCTGCTCCCAACCTGACCACGAAGCGGTTGGCCAGATTGGCTTCGGTGTATGAGGCGACAGCGGGAAGGTTGTTGTGATTGGTCCAGGCCAGCAGGTCAGGTGAGGTAAGCAGGTCAGGGACGGTGATGCTGGTCATGGCGAGGTCAGGTTTAGGGGGATAGAGAGGGGTCACGCTGTGGGAAGACTGCAGAAGAAAAGGCCATTTTTGAGGGTTGAGAAACAGTCAAAGTTTTAAAGTTTTAAACGTTGTATTGATTATTGTGATTAAGGAGATCGTGTCTCACATAGACAGTGATGTGACCGCGGAGGCCCTGAGTGA
The DNA here is from genome assembly GCA_032718565.1 of Distichodus sexfasciatus. Taxonomy (NCBI): domain Eukaryota; kingdom Metazoa; phylum Chordata; class Actinopteri; order Characiformes; family Distichodontidae; genus Distichodus; species Distichodus sexfasciatus. Next base: position 149 of record JAVGVS010000195.1, on the reverse strand, counting down.
CGAGAGCCCAGTTTACAGGAGCTGCACTGCTCAACACCAACACCAAGTTGTACCAGCCTGCATCTGCCACCGGGGGCAGCAGAGAGACAGACACCTCCACCTGCAGAGAGCTGACAGAGAGAGAGAGAGAGAGAGAGAGAGAGAGAGAT